>MU228495.1:1042333-1073057 GCA_018584345.1 Thuja plicata | reverse complement strand
AATATTTCCAAGAATCCAGTCATGCATGCGAAGACTAAACACATTGCCATCAAGTATCATTATTTGAGAGAACAAGTCCAAGAAAAAGAAGTGATACTTGAATATGTGCAATCAAAAGAACAATTGGCTGATCTATTCACCAAGCCACTTCCCAAGGATACATTTGAGTACCTGAGAAAGAGACTAGGGGTCAAACCCATGTCTAATAGTCACTAAAAAGACTGAAGGATGCATCAACCATATATTATCAGAATATCAATCATGATTGATGCAAGCAGAAGCTGAACTTCAAATGCTACATCTATATACAAAAAGGTATATATCAGAACCAAGCACTAGAGAAGATAGTTCTATTGACAATGGATAAGGGAAATTCAAGGAATATATTATGGAAAGAAGGATTTAGTTGACAGAATGTCAGATACTTGTAAAATATTTATTTGGCATTGTTGTCAAAGGGAGAGAATGTTTTCCATATTATCATCAGAAACTATTCATTATCAGCATACTCCAAACAGGGAGAGATCATAGCCAAAGGGAGAGTATTTGTATAAAAGTTGCAAATAAAAGACAGTGACATCAAAGATGGAGAATAGACAAAGAGAAAATTGACACCAACAGAGGTCACAACACATCAAAAGAAGAAAAAGGAAAGCTGCAAGAATCAAATCTAAGCTTACACAGTGCTTACCGGTGGTCAGACATTTTATCGGTTATCAAAGCAAACTGTTTGGTAATTTGATGAATCTCAAAAATTGTATTTCATATTGTATTAGAAATAGTATTTCATATTGTATTAGAAATAGTATAGTATGATAATATAGCATGTTGCCATCAATGCCAAAGGGAGAGATTGATGACATATAACTGATTAAATGATTGACTATATTAAGTTGAAGATGATGCAAGACATTAAATCAGTTAATGGTTTGTATTTTCATTGATGTCAACTTGATATCATCTGTATGATCATGCCAAAGACTTCAGAGAACCAATGGAACAAAATTTATGCTTCCAGCAATGCATAAAAGTCTAGTATTCACTAAGTGACAGACTACATCAACGGAGTGCACACCATCAATAAAGATAGAGATTAAATTCATAGTGATTCCCGACGAGCAGAAGACAGTGTTGCCTGACAAAGCAGAATCACATGATACCCAACAAGGTAAAAATAGTGTTGCCCGATGAACAAAGATCCAATGATTCCTGATGAACAAAGATCCAATGATGCCCAACGGATGGAGATCCCAAAGTTAACTGAAGTGACACTGATGGAACTGGTAGTTGTCACCGGTGACAAACTGGAAAATTGACCAATAGAACAGAGAGATCAGAAAATGACAAAATATCTAGCTGGCAGAGCTAAAGGATAAACTTAACTGGTTGTTTTATTTGTTTTATTCAACCATAGTTAAGTAAGTGATTTGTACAGTTGGAAAGAAGATAACTATGAGATAAATCAGGAGTTAAAGCCATAAATCAATTTGGTTGGATTTTTTTTCACGCCAAGAATCAAGAATCAAGAATCAAAGAACCTAGAATTAAGGAAAATCATGTCTATTTAAGAGACAAGCATAATTCATTCTAGAGGGGTTGATAAGCAATCAGATACACGGGGGAGTGAACTGATAAAAGATGCTGAAGAGAAACTGATGAATGATTAACTTCATGCAGTCCTGATCAATCAAGCTGAGGGAGAGCTAAAGAATTCTGCAGACACCGACGGACAGTGAATCACAACATCACAGAGCAGAAAGAGTTAAGTACAAATTAATTGAGTTGATACATTGATCAGAAAGATATTGTAAGTAAATAGATCTAAAAATCTGCAATTCAGTTGCATTAGAAACATGTCATTTTGTTTCAGTTTAACCATTGAAGCATTAAAGTCTCTTAACAGAGCAAGACTTAACAGTATTTTATAAATGAGGTATATCCTAACAGATTACTAGAAGGTTGACTCATGATAGTAGCACTGGTCTTACCTAAAGCCTATTGACAGTCTAAGAAGGAGGCTGATTCAAGGATGGTAGTAAGATTTTGCATAAAGCCTATTGATAGTCATGAGACTGATTCAAGGATGGTAGAGTAGATGCCAGATACTTAGTGAAAACCTATGTATTGAAAATCCTCTAACAAGGTCACACTTAACAGTGTGTTTGTAACCTTTAACAGGGTTGGCTCCTAATAGGGCTCACTTCAGAAGAGTGAAAATTTGGTGTACCGATCCCAGTGGTTTTTCCCTTAACAGGGTTTCCACGTTAAAATCCTTGTGTTATGTGTGTATGGTTAATTACTTTAGTGTTTTACATTCTACATATGCATTTATGGATTGACTGGCATACTCTGCATATTTACTAAGTATCGGTAAATACAATTTACTGCTTATCGGTTATCAAGGAGAAACAGGACAGACAAGGTAAACCGACAGACAGTTATTTGTTTCAAATATTTCAAAGGCATGCATCTTGTTGGGACTTAATAATTTGAGAAGTATTGATTGGTGGATTAAAGTTTAAATTGGATAAATTTTTGAGGCCACTGATTCACCCCCCCCGCCCTGCCTCTCAGTTATTACTAACAGGAGATTCCTCATCTTAAGACTTATAATGGTAAAGGTGATCCTTTGAACCATGTCAAAACATTTCAAACATTGTGTAGTGATTTCTCTCATGACCATAGGTTCATGGTTAAACTATTTAGTAGAACCTTTTGAGACAAATCCTTGCAATGATATTGTTCTTTGAATCCTTATTCTATTGATTCCTTCCAAAAAAATTCTAATACTTTCATTCAACAATTTAAAATCAATATTGGTCCTAAGAACTCGTTGACTGATTTGATGCATTTTAAACAAGGTGTTAGAGAAAAAGTAATTGATTTCATTGGTAGATTTAAGAATTTGCATGCTCAGATTTCTTATTCTGTGCCTTATATTGATAAGATTCTACTTTCTAAATTTTCTTATTTTACTCAATTATGTGCAGTGCTTCATAATTATCAACTACAAGTGAGTCAATTTGAGAGAATTCCTCCAATGGCTCTAGTTGATAAGATTGATGTCACATCCAATAAATTTAACAAGTTTCAGAAATCAAAGAATTTTATTAAGATCAATAATTCATCCAACAATGTTTATGATCAAGTGGCAACAATATCCAAAAGTGTGTCTCCTTTGTCATTTTTTTTTAGACCTACTCGTAATTTTACTCAGCTTTCTGAATCTTTACATAATATGATGTTGAATTTGATTAATGCTAAAATGTTAACTCTTCCTCATGTTAAACCTATTGACACATACAAACCAATACCTAAACACTTTGGTCACAAATCTTTCTGTCTATACCATCGTCAAACTAGTCATGATACTGAAAAGTATTTCCATTTGAAATCTATTATTCAAGACCTCATTGATTCTAATGCTATATATGTTGAGGGTGTTAATGATCAAGGAAACAAATATGTTTCACCTCCCAACCAAAACTTTCAAATCTATACCAACCCTTTTCCATCTCATTTGACCAATAACATTGAGTCTACCCAAACTTTTTCTTCTTCTTCCACTCATGTTGTTGACTATGATGATAAATGTAATGAAGAAAATAATGTTGTAAACCTCATTGATCAATCCAAACCTAAACCTAAAACTGAGCCTAAGATTTGCATTAACTTTGATCCTCGCGATACAATTAAAGCACCTGATGGTCCTCTTTATATTGTGGAAAACGTTAACGGCCTTCATACCCATGGTGTCCTTATTGACTCTACTTTCATGGTGAATGTGATAACTAAAGAGTAACTTTTTAATAAAAAATTGTAACGTGACTTTTATAATAAATTTGATGTTATGATATAAGCTTGCAATGGTTTCCTTTATCCTTCACATGGTTGCATTTAATTTCATGTTGAAGTTGGTGGAAAAGCTTTAGATGTTGCCTTTACTATGATTCTAACTTTTGATCAATTTCAAGTCAAACTTGGTCTTCCTTGGCTTACCTCCATGAAAATAATGGCCTCCCCTATTCATAAGTATTTGAAGTTTCCTCATAAAGGAGAAATTGTGATTGTTAACCATAGTCTCTATCATCTTTCAGTGCCTTGAGAGTTGATTGAACTTGATTTTTTTTTGCCTTCTATGCCTCAACCAACCCAACCACATTGCGATAACCTCTTCTGATCATATCAAGCCTACAAGATCCAAAATAGTTGTGAACTTAGCGAACCCAAGGATTTTCCATCTCCTTGCCATAAACCTAGACTTCTTCCTACACCCCCTATATATGCTTCAATTCCACATCCTATATGTTATAAACATTCTACCGATATTATCTCTTAACCTAGTGTGGTTCCTTCTATTCTTCCTCCTAAAGAAGAAAATGACCCAATGTTGATTGATCCTGAACCAAACCCAAATTTTTTTTTAAAAACCAAACGTAACCATCATGCTCATGAATTCCACCATAAAGATCATGATAGAGCCCATCAATGTGCTTCCCAAAACATTAATTCATCTAAAACACCTATTGAGGCTTTGGTTCCCTTTGATCAACCTATTCTTGAGCTAGAGGAGGAAGTTAACTTGAAAAAAGATGAAATTAAACAAAAATGATAATTCTATTTGTATCTTGGACTATTATAATTAATTTGGATAACAAAGATACTCTTGATGATGATGTTTTTTATATTCCTAATGCAACTAATGATGATATTCATGATAGTGATTCTAATGATATGTATGAGCTTATTGATGTTAAATATCATTTACCAATTATGTTTTTATAATAATTATCTCTTAATCCTAGTGATGAACAAAGTGACACATCTTCACAACATGGTCCTTGTTTGGAACTTTCCATTGTTCCATATACCATGCTTGATGTTTCTCCTCTTGTGTATTTCCCACCTACCCTAAACACTACAGACTGAGATGGGGGAGGTTGGCGATATGCTTGACTAGCTCATCTTGTACGGTGGATTTTGTGTGTTTGCTTGTTGTAATGTGCTTTCTCTATGATGTGTTGTATGTTATATGTTTTGTTTAGATCTCTTTAAATGATCCGTGTTTCTCCATTGGTGAAAGGTGATAAGGAATCAAAATGTCATAAACATTCTTCTATTTGTATCTCACTTCTTCTATATGTTGTTGCATGTTATGTTGTGTATGTGTTCTTGTTCATAATGTACATTTGTGTTGTCTGATTGGGGATGATGAAAAATGATAGCTACCTATTATTTTTATTCTCCATGATGTTGGCCCAAAAAGACTTCTTTTTAACTCTTACATGGCATTCTTCCATTGTGTCTTGTAGTTATACTACTATTGGGGGATGATGACAGTTCATTTTGATATAATATCTCATGTATTATCATATGATTATATTAACCCCAGAGTTAGTAGATCCCTTCCATGCTCTTTTTTCATCATGTGTTCATTTCCCTTGATTTGTCCTTTCTTTGGGGCATCTCATAGTGGAAAAAATTCTTGTGGGTGCATGTATGCTCCATTAAAGAAATTGCTCTTATTAAGGCATTTTCAATCACTTTAATGTGGGGGCATACACTTCACTCTATGTTTCACATTTTTCACACACACACATAATGATTTAGTGCAACCTCTCTTGAGAATGTCCAAGGAGACAATAATTTCCTTGCGTTCATCCTTTTCATTGGATCCCTTAATGGAGACAAGGATTTCCTTAAGGACTGATCCTTCTTCTTTTGATCCCTAAGGAGACAATGTTTTCCTTAAGAATGATCACTCTTTTTTTATCCCTAAGGATACAATTATTTCCTTATGTTAGGTCACTTTTCTTGATCCCTATGGAAACAATGTTTTCCTTAGGCCTGATCATTCCCTTTTTGAATCCCTTAATGGATATAATTCTTTCCTTAAGGACTGATCATTTTTTATTGATTGAATAGCGTAATACAACTTGCTAGACCTTCAATCCCATCTTTTGCAACACTTTTCCTTTGTGTGATCCATTGTAAGGCAATCCCTTACTAGGCTAGTGATCATTATTTTCTCTCTCCTTTTCTTTCTCTTCCGAGTGATGCCTCTCTTATCTTGGTTTTGGATTTGACGAAGACTTGAGTCACTTAGGGGATTGATGTTTCTTTGTCTCCTTGATCTTGATAAGATCATTCTTATGCATTGATCTACTTTACCCTAATCATAAGCTTATCTGATACTCCCTCTAAAGTGGGAGATAAATGTATAGTCCTAAAACATTAGCACTCATAATTGGATTCTTTAGGACCTATTGGCCCCTATTTTGGTGATTTCAAGGTTTGAATTCCCATTATGCTTGATCCTTGTGACTTGTATTTTATTTTCCCTCATCTATTTATCATCCCTAAGATCTTGGTGAAATTTAAGCATGTTTTACCTCGGACACATTGCCAATGACAATCTTTCCATAGGTTTTGGACCCAAATTTCACCTAGAGTCCTATTTCAGGGTCTTCTTCTAAGGTTTTCAATTGTGGTAAGCTTGGATCCAATTTTAATCTTGAGTTTGTGGATTTAGTATAAAACGACATCCTCTCCCCTCATTTGGTAATAATCAATCAAGTGAAAGCTATCATAATCAAGTGCAAGCTATCCATCAAGCAATAATATGATGTCCTTTCTTGCGTGGATTTGTTGTTTTATGGAAGGGTCTTCTCTTTTTTATTAGATTTACATCCTGAGTTGCAACCTTATTCTTGCTTCAAAGTGCATTTCTATTATAAAAGAGCTATCACATATGGTATATAATAGGTTATCTTTTCCCTTGCCTTCACCCTTGGGGGAAAGGTTTTATATCTCAATCCCTGGTTCCTTTTTGGGGGTCCACTTTATCTAGGTTATATGGTCTTTATTTTTAACATGATATCCTTTCTTGCAAGGATTTGTTGTTTTACAAAAGGATCTTCTCCTTTTTAGGATATTTACATCACAAGTTACAATATTTTCCTCGCTTGCAAAGCGTATGTTTATCCTAAACAAGTACCCTTACTTGGGAGCTTAAGGTGTGTTATCCTTCACTAATAATCCCTTTTTCACCTAGCCATAGGAGGGCTAAAAGGGTGCATTCTTGTTCACCTCCCCTCTTTGTCTTTAAGATGTTATCTTTGTTCAAGAACTCCTCTTTAAGGTAGATGTTGTGTATTCAAGATCTCTTCCTTTCAAGGGTCTCTTCCCACTTGCAGATATCCTTTCATGATTATCTATTCCTTGGCTAACAAGGGTCTTCACTCTTTGCTAACAATATAAATATATATTGTTGATTTAAGGATATCTCATTGTTGTTGTAAGTAGGTATCATTTTTTCTTTTCCTTATGATGCCACCATAGTCCTATGTCACCATCATAAGGAAGGGGCATATATATGACATCCTTTGTATATTATGCAACTTTTTTTTATTGATCCCTAAGGAGACAATTCTTGCCTTAGAACTGATCTCTTTTGGATCCCTAAGAAGACAATGTTTTTCTTAGGACTGGTCTTGTTTTTTTAATTCGTAAGGAGATAATGTTTTCCTTAGGACTAATCACTTTTGGATCCCTAAGAATACAATGTTTTTCTTACATATGATCCCATTTATTGATCCCTAAGGATACAATGATTCCCTTAGGACTAATCACCTTTTTGGATCCCTATGGAGACAATGCTTTCCATAGGACTGATCCCATAAGCTGCCCCTAAGCACAAAGTTTTTTAAGCTACCCCTGTGCACAAATTTTTCAAGGTATAATTGACTAGCATAATGCAACTTGCTAGACCATCAATTCTCCTTCTCTCTTTATTTTGGATAAGTGAAACTATCATAACACAAATTTCTATCCTTTCCTTCTCCTCCTCTTCTACTATAATGAATCACCTAGCATAACACAACTTGCTATGCTATTGGATTAATGGTCCCTACCTCTTCTTTATATTCTCTCATAGCTATGCTAGTGGGTTAGATCATGGAGTCTTGTCTTATCTTTTAACAAGATCTCTTCAACTAGTTGACTTGGAACCTTAGTAATCTTTAGGCTTTTGTTATTTTTTATGTGTCCATACATATGGATGTACAAGTTAAGATCCTTGTTATGGGGGCTAGTGTCCTTAAACTTGGAAATATCTTATCTCTTTGTAGTTTGAACACGATCCTCATCTTTTTTTCTCTTTCTACTACTTTACCATGAGCATGATATGGACTCATACTCCCACTAAGGAGGGGCCTAAATGTACCTTCCTAAAAAGTAAGCACCCTTAATTTGGTTCTCATTTCAGCCTCATTTTAGTATGTATGGGTTCCCACATTGGACCTTCAAATTAACATTATAAGTCTTGTATTGATTAAATTTCTTAAAGCTCAAGGTTAGCCCTATTTATAAGTGTTCTCTTCTATTTTTCCTCCAATCAAATAATTCATTTAATCTCATATGCCCTATATCCCTATTTTTGGCCTTCGAGACCTTTTTCGACCTCGGATTGAAATGTACACGTAAATCATGCACCTACCCTCTTTCCCAAACACCCTGTCCAAAATTTGGCTCATTCTCCTAGGCATAGAATACCAATGGTGTTATATCTCATATAATTGGGGCCCAAATTTGGTTCAAGGCCCTATGTCAAGATATTAGTGGAAGATCTCATCTCGTGGTCTTCCTGCCTAATTTTTAACCCCCAAAATGATAGATTGAGTATAAAAACCCCATATGACTCCTCATTTTTATAACTAAGAGATCCATTATCAAGAAAAAACATTCACTGACATGTTTTCAAGCATTCATGATCAATCAAGTAATTAGAGTTCAAGATATCTTCTACAATTGAGCATAAAAGTCTTCAATCCTTCAAAGTAGCCCCCTTCTTCATTGAGCATTACTGGAGAACTACAATATCCATCATTTAAGGCATTTAATTTATGATTTCCTTTTGAATCAAGCTATTGCATTAACATTTGTGATCACATATAAAGAAGCATTGCATCATCAAGGTATAAGGTAATATACAATTCATATCTATCTTTTATTTCATCTTTCCTTATGTAATTTCCTTTCATTTCAAGGTTGATTCCTAAACAAGGGTTTGACTAAGGCAAACCCCTTTAGCCAACCTTTTTCCTATTTTTTTGTGTGTAGGAACATGTTACAGAGCGATGAAATTTAAAAATATCAAACATAGTCAGAAGACCCTAGAAAATTTTAGTCAAAATTACCATGTACAAAATGCCATTGACATTCTATCCCTAGGTGCAAAGTAAGTTTCACTTTTTACCCTACATTTTCAGCTCATATTGGCAAAGATTCAGGTTACAGTCTCTAGTTCTCATATTTTTCAATTACAAGTCATTTCAAGATTCTGACAGTCGAGAATTTGGATCTAAAAACTCACTTCTCCTATTTCATTTCCAGGTGCATTCAAATTATTGTCCATTCCCTTTTACATCAGTTTTATCAATAGGATTAGACCATGTATGTTCTTATTTAGTCTCCTGCATATCAATATATTTCCTCTCTTTCTCAATTCTAAGAAACAAAGGAACCAAAACCCTTCAAGCATAGATATTACATTGACATCTCTTCTACTGAGGCATTTTCAATCATATTTTTATTGAGATGGTTTTGTATTCTAATGTGTCATATGAATTAGGGAAATTAGACCTTTTAGTGATTCCCTTTTCATATTATATAGTTTTAATGCAACAAAAGAAGGCTTAGTTTCTCTAAATAATAACAACTCTAATATGGATTACCTTCTATTTGACAAGATCCTAAATTTGTATCCTTTCACACCATAATTATACCCCGTGAATATAAATGTCACATGCTTGTTCTATGTTCTTTTCTATCTTATTCTTTGGCGCATATGGATATACCTCACATCTAAAAATGCTATGATGTTTTAGTGAAAGCTTATGACCCAACTATGCCTCCATACATGTGTTTAATTCACAAGAGTTGAAATAGGAAACATATTCATTAGGTAGAAAGTAGTGACAATAGCTTCAGTGAAAAATATTTGTTCTAGACCAACACCACTTAGTATACTTCTAGCTTTATCCATCAACATCCTATGCATTCTTGTAGCAACTCCATTTTTCTATGGAGATTATGAAGTTGTATTTTTTCTACAAATGTCACAATATTTAGAAAATATATCAAAATCAAAAGAGAAAAAGTCACTGCCAACATCAATCCTCAAACATTTTATTTTATTTCTAGTATGAAACTAAATCATTTTTGGAAAAATGGTCAGCACTCACCTCAGGATTCATGACAAGGGACTAATCACCTCCTGTGGATTATATAAGTCTAGTGGTTGTATCACACATTAACAGGTTGATCTTTTGGTGTAATGAAAACCAAACCACACTTGTGATGAACCATAACTAATTGAATGTTTGAAGATGTTAAGTTGAAGATCACCAAAATGTAGAAAGTCAATGCAAGACATTAAATTAGTTAATGGATTGTATTGTCATTGATGTCAACTTGATCTAATCTGATTGGTTATACATAAATCTCAAAGACTTCAAAGAACCACACAGATAAAGGTTATGCTATCAGTAATGCATAAAAGTTAAGTATTCACAAAGTGACAACAAACACCGATGGACAAGTGCACACCGATGGACAGAGAACCCAGAAAAGAAAATTCACAGTGATGCTTGATCAAGAAACCCGACAAGCATTACTGACAAGTAGAACCACAAGCATTACCGACAGACAAAACTTCACAGTGTTACCTGATGAACAGAAAACCCTGAAGGAGATGTCTGAGGAGAACTGAAGTGTTGATCGAGCCAACAAGGAGTTAAACACCGAAATGAACTGAAGTTTAGAAATGACAAAAGACTTAGCTAGCAAGAGCTAAAGATAGATTTAACTGGATGTTAACATTTTTTTATCGACAAGATAGAAGCCAGAGATAAGATAGAGTTTTAAAGCAGTTTTATTCCAGTTGTCAAGAAGATATCTATGAGATAAAACCAAAGTAAAGCTTTAAAGCAATATTGAAGAGAATTTTGGATCATGCCAAGAATAAGAAAGTAAAGAACTTAGAAATGATGAAATCATGTCTATAAAGAGACAGTGTAGTTCATTATGAATTAGGAGAGTGAATAGAGAAGAGGATGCTGAAGAGAAACTGATGAAGAAAGACTTCAATCAGACCTGATCAATCAACCTGAAGAACAGAGCTAATTTTGTGGACACTGAGCAACAAAGAACAACATCACCAAGCAGAAAGAAGTGGAGTAAAGGTATTGAAAAGAACTATTGATCAGAAAGGTATTACGAGCTTACAATAGATCTAAAAACTTGCAAGTCTCTAGTTGTATATGTGAACAGATCATTTACTGTTTCAATTTAACCATTGGATCAGAAAGTCTCTTAACCAAGCAGGACTTAACAATCCTTTATATATTGAGATACATCCTAAGGAGTATCAAAAGGTTTGGTCATGAAGATAGCATAGAGATGCCAGATACCAATTGACAAACTATACTGGGTTTGGTCATAAAGGTAGCATAGAGATGCCAAATATCAAGTGACAGACTATTCTGTTTAAATCTTCTAACAAGGTCACACCTAGTAGTGTGTTTGTAACCTTTAACAGGGTTGGCTCTTCACTAAGCTCACTTCAGAAGAGTGAAAATTTTGGGTTACCAGTCCTAAGTGGTTTTTCCCTTAACATGGTTTCCACATTAAAAATCCACGTGTCAATGTATTTATGAGTCATTACTTTAGTGTTTTGTATTACACATAACTAAATCTGGATTGATTGGTATACACTAAGTCATTTACTATATTTTGGAAAACATTAAGAACAAGGTTTAAAAGTGAACTCCGAGCAATATTTATTGGTTAATATTATTTCAACGCATACATCTTGTAGGAATGAAGATAACTAGAGGCTTAATATTGTGGTACTAAGTTTTTGGGTTGATTTATTGAAATATTTTTTAGGCCACTGATTCACCCCACCCCCTCTCAATTATTCTAAAAATTGGTATTAGAGCTTGTGTGCTTAGAAGGAAGGTTTCAAGACCTAAGAAAAAGATCACAAGATGAGAAAATGAGATGTGCCCAAGTTGAACAAAGATAACTTTGCATCATGGCAAAGAAGAATAAGACTCCACCTATCAGGTATTGGAAATGATGTTACTCAATACCTAGATACTAAATATGTGTTTCCTATAGGACCTCACACACTTAATCAACTAAGAGAAAAACATGAGCACAATTGGATGATGATAGAGCTTGCTTCCTCACTCTCTGATGCTGAGTTTGAAGATGTCAAAACCTGCACCTCTGCAAAGAAAATGTGGGATAAATTGAAGCTGGTGCATGGAGGAGATGCAAATGTACTAATACCTAAGGAAGAAAGCCTAAGAGGGAGGTTTGATGACCTGAGGATGAAAGAAGGAGAAAATATCACTCAGTGTAGCTACAGAATCAAAGAGGTAGTCAATTCTATCTGAGGAGATGGAGGTGTACTTGAAGAAGAGATAATGGTAAGTAAAATCCTAAGAACCTTACTGCCTGTACATGCTATTAGAGTATCTGTTATATAAGAAATGAGAACAGTTGCAAACAATAATGTTACTCTAGATAGTCTGATTGGTAGACTGATTTCATTTTAGATGAATAGTTTTGATAACAGTGTCTTACCATCTATAGAGTCTACATTCAGATCTTCTTTGAAAATAAGTAAGTCAAGTCATAAACACACTATGAGGAATGAGAGTGAAAGTTATAGTGATGAACAAGATATTGATGAGATTGAAGCACTAATGGTAAGAATATTGCAGAGAGGCAAAGGTAGCTACAAAGGTAAATTACCACTTGTATGTTTTAATTGTAAAGAGGTTGCACACTTTGCTGCAAGAGGTCCTAACAGAAGAAAAGATGACAGAAGTAATGATAGAACATATGAAAAGAAGTTTGACCGAGGTGATAACAGAGATTACCGAAGAAACCAACAATCTAACGGAAGAGATACCCGAGACTACAAGGATAAAGGGAAGAAAGCTTGTTACCTAGTTGAGAATAGAGCTGGAGACACTGACACTGAATCTAATGAAGACATTGAGATGGTATTGGTAGTCATGAAGGATGATTCAGGTGAAGAGGAAAGGTATGTAGAAACTGCACTCATATCTAAGGATAGTAAGAATGATGTCTGGATCATAGATAGTGGTTGCACTCACCACATGACCGGTGATAAACAAAATTTTGAAACTTTTGAGTACTATAATGGTGGATCAGTAAGAATGGGTAATGACTTACCTTGTCCAGTTGAAGGTAAAGGAACCATAATGTTGAATAACCTGATCAAATATGAAAATACATATTGGGTAAAATGACTTAATTATAATCTATTGAGTGTTTCACAGCTGAATAACATAGGTCACCAAGTAGCATTTGAGAATAAGAAGGCAAATATCTTCAATGAATCAGGAAGGTTGATCAGAACTGGTGAATAGAAAAAAGGTAACCTTTTCTATTTTGATGACATTAACACCACTTGTTTAATGGCTAGAAACGAAGAGATATGGCTATGGCATAGAGACTATTCCATGTGAATTTTGACAAAATGATAAAGAGAAGAAATAAAAGGAAAGTAAGAGGCTTATCGAGCATGTTAAAGCTAGAACATATGATGTGTAAAAATTGTCAAAAAGGTAAAATGACAAAGGCTAGTTTCAAGAGTAAATCCCATAAATCTAATGCAATTATAGAATTAGTCCATACTGATCTATGTGGACCCATGAGGACAAAAAGTTACTATGGTGATAGGTATTTAATTCTCTTTGTAGATGATTATTTTAGAATGATGACAGTTATTTTCTTAAAAGATAAATCAGAATCATTCAAGATGTTTAAATGGTATAATGCTATGGTAGAAAAACAAAGTGGTAAGGAATTCAAATGCTTAAGATCAGATAGAGGAGGGGAATTTATTTCATATGAATTCACTAACTTTTGCAATAAGCATGGAATTAAAAGATGGGTTTCTGCACCAAGAACACCACAACAAAATGCGATTGCTGAAAGGAGAAAAACATCCATTGTTGATTGTGCAAGAACCCTGATGATTGAGAAAAGCATCACTCAAAATTTTTGGAGGGAAGTTGTCAGTACTGATGTCTACACATTGAACATAGTACAATTGAAGAAAGACACCAAGAAGACACCCTATGAGCTATGGTATGGTTATACACCCAATGTAAGTTACTTCAAAATTTTTGGAAGTCAATGTTATATTTTAAAAGATGATAGAAATGCAAATCTTGACTCCAAAAGTGAAGAAGGAATCTTCCTAGGGTATTCCACCAAGAGCAAGGCCTATAAATGTCTTAACAAGTCCTCTAACAAAATGATTGAAAGTGCAAATGTCAGAATAGATGAATATGTAGAGAAAAATGATAAGGAAAGTAGAAAAGAACCAGAAGACTACAATAGGTTTGTTTACAATGAAGAACCTGACACTCTTCCTGAGCAACAATGTATCACTCCTGAGCAACAGAACATTGTACCCGAGCATCAGGATGCAAATACTGAAAAATCAGGAAAATACTCAAGATGATGTTCTGAGCGATGGAGATCAGAATGAAGGTCAAAATGATGAATACAGAGATGAACTGAAACTTTCCAAGTATGTCAAAAGACATCACCCATAGAACCATATCATAGGAGACAAAAAGGCTGGAATAAGAACAAGAAGTAAGTCACTAAACACCATATCTTTAATTTATGATTTTGAGCCTAAATTTTTTAATGTTGCACTAGAAAATGAAGAATGGGTCAATGTTATGAATAAAGAGATAGAACAGATTGAGAAGAACAAGAAATGGACACTAGTACCGAGACCAGATGACAAGAATGTCATCAGTACCAAATGGATATTCAGAAACAAGCTGAATGAGAATGGAGAAGTCACAAGGAATAAAGCAAGGTTAATATGCAAGGGGTATGCACAAGAAGAAGGTATCGATTATGGAGAAACCTTTGCACATGTTTCTAGACTAGAAGGAGTCAGAATTTTACTTTCTTATGCTACATTCAAAGGATTAAAGGTATACCAAATGGATGTCAAATCTACATTACTAAATGGAATACTAGAGGAAGAGGTACATATTGAAAACCTAGAAGGGTTTGTTGATCCTAACAAGAGAAACATGGTATGTAGACTACATAAAGCCTTGTATGGATTGAAACAAGCACCTAGAGAATAGTATGAAAGACTTCACTCCTATCTCATAAGCATTGGATTTGTAAGAACAAGTGAAAATAATAATTTGTATTTAAAAGAAGATACTGATGATAATATTCTGATTGCTGAATTATTTGTTGATGATATCATATTTGGAGGCAATGATATGCTATGTAAATCATTTGCTAATGAAATGAGCAAAGAGTTTGAAATGTCTATGTTTGGGGAGATCAAATTCTTTCTTGGTCTACAGATTCTTCAACAGGATGCAGGCATATATGTCACACAATCCAAATACATCAAGGAAGTGTTGAAGATATTCAAAATGGAAGATTCCAAGCTAGTTGGAATACCTATGGCAACCGGATGTAAGCTGCCAAAGGAAGATAAGTCAAATGAGGTAAAATAGGCCCTATATAAATCAATTATTGGAAAACTAATGTATGTTGTTCATACTAGACCAGATATTGCACATGCAATTCGAATAGTTTCAAGATTATCTGCTAATCCAAAAGATTCCCACATGATGGTTGTCAAGAGAATTCTGAGATATCTAAAGAACACCAAAGACTATGGCTTGTGGTATAACAAAAAGGGTAAATTTGAGCTTCAAGCCTATACAGATGTTGATTGGGCTAGAAACCTAGATGATAGGAAGAGAACAACTGGAGGAGCATTCTTCATGGGTGACAAACTTGTCACATAGATCAGCAAGAAGCAAGGATGCATCTCACAGTCTACTACAGAAGAAGAATATGTGGCTACTGCTACAAATAGCTCAAATATTGCATGGATCAAAAAATTACTTGAAGGTGTGAATATGAAGATTATTGAACTAGTGATTATCTATTGTGATAATACCAGTGTGATTAACATATCAAACAATCCAGTCATGCATTCTAAGACTAAGCATATTGATATCAAGTATCATTACTTAAGAGAACAAGTGCAAGCAAAAGAAGTGATACTTGAATATGTTCAATCAAAGGAACAATTAGCTGACATATTCACCAAACCATTGACTAAAGATACATTTGAGTACCTGAGAAATAGACTAGGAGTCTGACCCTTGTCTATTAGTCAGTAAGTTGACTAGGAGATTGCATTAGCCTATGCACAAATCAGAAGATCATTCATGTTGATGCAAGCAAAGAGATGGACTGCAAAGATATATCTATACACAGAAAGGTACAAATCTTCACCAAACACCAGAGGTATTTATTAGCTAATACAGAGGTACATTCCCGATGAAAGGGAAATTCAAGGAATATATTAAAAAGGATTGACTTTGGCATTGTTGTCAAAGGGAGAGAATATCCTGAAAGGGAGAGAATATCTTGAAAGGGAGAGAATATCCTAAGGGAGAGAATATATCTGAAAAGAGAGATTACATGTGAAATATCCATCATGAAGGAGATAATACATACAAAGGGAGAGATTGTTGTCAAAGGAAAAAGAGATGATCAAGGAGAGGAACAATCAAAGGGAGAGCACAAATCAGAATCAAAAGCTGATACATCTATCCAGTGAAGGGATTGAAGATTGAAGAAAGTACTTTTCAAGAAACAAATCTAAGCTATATGAGCTTATCGAGTGCCAGACATTTGTATTGGTTATAGAACTATAAGTTTGGTAGTTTGATGAACTACAACTAATATATTTCATATTGCGTTAGTAATAATATAGTATGATAATGTAGTGTGTTACCATCAATGCCAAAGGGAGAGATTGATGAACCATAACTAATTGAATGTTTGAAGATGTTAAGTTGAAGATAACCGAAATGCAGAAAGTCAATGAAAGACATTAAATTAGTTAATGGATTATATTGTCATTGATGTCAACATGATGTAATTTGATTGGTTATACATAAGTGTCAAAGACTTCAAATAACCAGAGAGATAAAGGTTATGCTATCAGTAATGCATAGAAGTTCAGTATTCACAAAGTGTCAACAGACACCGACAGACAAGTGCACACTGACGGACAAAGAACCCTGAGAAGAAAAGTCACATTGATGCCTGAGAAAGAAACCTGACAAGAATTACCGACAAGAAGAACTACAAGCATTACCGATAGATAGAACTAAAGCATTACCGACGGACAGAACTTTACAGTGTTACCCGATGGACAGACAACCCCGACGGAGATGCCCGAGGAGAACTAAAGTGTTGACTAAGCCAACAAGGAGTTAAACATAAAAAATAACTAAAGTTCAGAAATGACAAAAGACTTAGCTGGAAAGAGCTAAAGATAGAGTTAACTAGATTTTAACATTGTTTTCATCGACAAGATAGAATACATAGATAAGATAGAGTTTTAAAGAAATTTTATTCCATTTGTCAAGAAGATATCTACAAGATAAAACTAAAGTAAAACTTTAAATAAAGATTGGAGAGAATTGTAGATCATGCCAAGAACAAGAAAGTCAAGAACTTAGAAACTATGAAATCATGTCTATAAAGAGACAATCTAATTCATTATGAATTAGGGGAGTGAATAGAGAAGAGGATGCTAAAGAGAAACTGATGAAGAAAGACTTTAGTCAGACATGATCAATCAAGCTGAAGAACAAAGCTAATTCTGTGGACATTGAGAAACAGAGCACATCATCACTGAGCAGAAAGAAGTGGAGAAAATGTATTGAAAAGAACTATTTACTAGAAAGGTATTATGAGCTTACAATAGATTTGAAAATCTGCAAGTCTATAGTTGTATATGTGAACAGATCATTTACTGTTTCAATTTAACCATTGGATCAGAAAGTCTCTTAATTGAGAAGGAATTAACAATCCTTTATATATTAAGATACATCCTAAGGATTACCAAAAGGTTTGGTCATGAAGATAGTATAGAGATTCCATATACCAATTGACAAACTACACTGGGTTTGGTCATAAAGGTAGCATAGAGATGCCTGATATCAAGTGACAAACTATTCTATTTAAATCATCTAACAAGGTCACACCTAATAGTGTGTTTGTAACCTTTAACATGGTTGGCTCTTCACTGAGCTCACTTCAGAAGAGTGAAGATTTTGGGTTACCGGTCCCAAGTGGGTTTTCCCTTAACATGGTTTCCATGATAAAAATTCATGTGTTAATGTGTTTATGAGTCATTACTTTAGTGTTTTACATTACACATAACTAAATCTGGATTGACCAATATACACTAAGTCATTTACTGTATTTCGGTAAATGAAAGACTTTTATTCAGTAAACATTAAGAACAAGGTTTAAAATTGAAATTCGGGCAGTAGTTATTGGTTAAGATTATTTCAAGGCATACATCTTGTAGGACTGAAGATAACTAGAGGCTTAATATTGTGGTACTAAGTTTTTGGGTTGATTTATTGAAATATTTTTGAGGCCACTGATTCACCCCCCCCCCCCTCTCAGTTATTCTAACAACTTGTAACAAGTGGTATNTTCCCCCCCCCCCCCCTCTCAGTTATTCTAACAACTTGTAACAAGTGGTATCAGAGATTGGTCAAAGGTTCGAATCCCCTCGGGTAATGTTGAGGGGGAGATTGTTGGAAAAATGGTCAATGCTCCCCTCAGAATTCATGACAAGGAACTAACCGCCTCATGTGGATTCTATAATATTTTGTGTTTGTATAAGACATTGACATATTGATCTTTTGGTGCAATGACAACCACACTTGTAACAATCATTGTTTTGAATTCTTTAAAATAACTAAAAAGTTAAAATTTACTATTTAGAAAATATTCACATGTCCTTCTACTATAATCATCAATAAATAAAATATAAAATGTGGATTTTACAATGGAAGGAGCGTCTACATAACTAAACACATTAGAATGAGCAAGATCCAACACATAATAAGAATTATTAGAACTCAAGTAAAAATAAATATTGTTTCATTTCCACAGATACAATTATCACAAAAGTCAAAGTCAAGATTACAATTATTTAAACGTTCAACAAGGTTTTCATATTTTAAGTTTCTTAGACCCTTTTTCTCCAATGTGGTCAAGTATGTGGTTGCATAACATAGTATTATTTAAAAATAAAATTGATTTAGTAGAAAGAGCATCGTCCAGTACCCAAAAGCCATGACCATCAGCTAAAGGTTAAACCCTCACCTTTTCCAACAAAGTATTGACATATTTATTTTTCACAGAATTAGTATTGAACACAATTTGAGATTGGGAGGGTGGGTGAATAAGTTTTAAACCAAATTTTTTAAATTATTAATCTAATTTCAAAAGTTAGCTAATGCCTATTGTGTAGCAACATCAAGAAGATATTGTAATAAACATGATGCACAAGAGAACACCATATTTATGTGGAAACCCCAAGAAGGGGAAAAGCAAGGTGAGAGTTATGTCACTATATATGAAATAATTATTACAATATTTGGTTTAGAATCACTACCAAGGAAACATATTGTTCCCTATACATGCAAGCTAAGGCGCATTTCCCTCGGGAAGGATACAAAGGGACTTGTAGACTGAGATACATCACCTTGGGGAAAGATATAGAATTTTCAGGGAAGACTCACTATCTTCGAGAAAGGCACATGAATAAATGAATCAAGATGAACCAACATCTAATGCACTTCTTCTAGAAAAAATTTGGATATGATGTTGTCCTTGAATCTTTACTCAAGCAACCAAATTAATAATTCCATCACCAACTACTATTTTTGTTACACAAATTTATAACACTTTTCACTAATCCATCTGATCCAAAAACTCTTTCCCATATTTTATCATAATTTTTATCTTCTATATATACCCTCATCTTTATTAAAAATATCAACTAGGTTGGTCAAAGTAGTGGATAAAAATAAGTCCAATCAAGTTGGCCACCAAAATATAATTGTGGTGAAGGTAGTCCAATCCTCGAGATAGAGAGGACCTAAAAATATCTTAATACATCTTTCACTACTTTGAAATTATTTCACATGCTAACAAACATCTTCCAAGGTTGACAACAAGGTAATGTATAGATATACCAAACAATACATCACTAGTCAACCTAGAATACTTCTTCTAGATGAATACTCTATATGTAGTTCCCAACACACAAAGGTAGCACCCTAAATCAATGCAACACCACCTTCATGCCAAGTAAAGAAATTCAAATATTCATTACAAGCTAAAGAATGAATTTTCTTAATTTGACCAAAGGAGTTACTATGAAACACACATTCCAGACAAAATGCATCACCAAAAAAATCAACCAGCTACATGAAGAACACATCAAGACATTCCTTGAATATCCAAAAGCCTCTCAACTTCTTTTTTCTTCTTTATTTTGGATCAAATTGACACAAGATATTTGATAGAATCACTTTATTTTGGAGAGTAAAACTTACTCAGATCATCATCATCACTACTTGCAAACAACACCATCTTCTAAGAATTGAACTGAGACATAAGACAAACATTATAAATACCTCCTTCAAACTGCAACCCTTAAAACATAAATGTGGAGAAATGTGAAGCATTTCCAAGACCACTTTTGACAAAAAACCAAATAATTAGCCAACTAAAAACCACAATCATATTAGCTACAACACCAAGGATGTGAACATATAGTAGTGTAATGTACATAGATCATACAAAACGTGCTCAAATTCACAAGAATAATTTCTCTAGTCTCTGACATCTTATCACTTCATCAGATCTCCAAAGATGAGAGTTCTAGAACTAACATAATTTCATCTTATCTCAAGGCATTTAATCTCCATTGTTAGATATAGAAACAAGAGAAAGAAAAGAAATGTTCATTCTTTCCATATTATGCAATTTTGTCTCCTTCCATATCAAGAATGTTCTTTCCTTCCATATTAATAACTTCTTTCATACAATGTTTTCTCCTTCCATATCACTCACTTTTGTAAAGTTATCTCAACAAAAATTTCCAATAATAGATAATTTAAACAATACTATCCAACAATAACACTATTCAAGACTAGAAAATATCAATAATGTGGTCCAACAACAACATTACACATATAAGCAACACTACACTTATCAACTGCTCTCAAACATCTTCATCCTCAATGACCTCAACACAAATGGTTAGATATTAGGTTGAAATCAATGGTAACATGTAATGCCAACACATAGTGTATGCATCCAACTTATATAGTGTGCCAATTCTGACACCTCTAGCAATCCTCATAGTACCTCTAACCATTTTACATTCTACATTAGAAAAGACTACAAACACACCTATTAGTTTCTTGATAGCTAAGAAATTTTGTGTCATTAATCCTTTTTATTCTACCATTAGGGAACTTGATTTTAATTTTACCATGAGAAACAATATCTAAATGAGACTCATAACTTAAGTACACCTTACCTCCATCAAATACTTCATATTCAAAAAACTAGTGTCTATTAGAGGTCGTGTGAAAAGATGCACCAAGTCAACTAACCATGCATCATTATTTGCATGAGTGGCCAAAGTTGTATTGAATGCATCACCATCTTCCATCTCGAACTTAAAATCAAAATCAAATTTATTCTTTTATTTTTTGCACTCCTTATGGAATTGTCCATGCTTACCTCAATTTCAACAAATAACTTTGGAAATTTCAAGAGATTTGAATCTTCCCTCAGACTTGAATTTATTATACTTTATTTTTTTCTTATTTCTTCCACAAATACTTAGTGCCTCCTTGATATTTATGGATACCTTCCTCCTTTTATCTTAAAAATAAAAGAACCCACCACATATTCAATCTTTAAAATAATAGAATGGCTAATAACTATCACAAGACATTCCCACAAATTGGGAAAAGTATAATCTAAGATTTCTCTTCTCCATCCATCTTGATACCAATGGATGCCAATTGAGCCACCAATATATTAAATGTTTTCAGGTGGTCTATGATTCATCAAATCTCTTCCATTCGCAAGGAATGTAGTTTCTTCCTCAAGAAAGTATTGTTCACTAAAGATTTGGCATGATACATCTCACTAAATTTCTTCCATAACTTCTTTGCAAAGGACTTTTCATGGATATTTGATCAAATAGAATTTTCTAAGTACAATCTAATTAGACCCTTGGATTTACAATTTGTAACATCATATTGAGAAACCATGGTGGGATCTATATGTGTGAAAACATTCTCATAAACAAATATTCACACATCTCAATATATTTACATATCCTCCATATTTGGCTTCTAGATTTCAAAATTATTTACAAAAATATTTCCCCGCCTTTATTATCCTTGACAAACTCAAAATCTAAAAATTCCTATAACAAGATCACAAAGTGTCTTATA
Organism: Thuja plicata; assembly: GCA_018584345.1. Classification (NCBI taxonomy): domain Eukaryota; kingdom Viridiplantae; phylum Streptophyta; class Pinopsida; order Cupressales; family Cupressaceae; genus Thuja; species Thuja plicata. The sequence goes on along the minus strand of MU228495.1, from coordinate 1,050,591 downwards.
CACAAGCTCCCAGTCAAACATAAATCAGTTCAAACTTTGGCATCCAAAGCATGGCTCTTCACATTCCAAAAAGTGGACACCTATGATGTATTTTTTTTTTCTATTTTGACATATCTCCATCGCTGACAGATGTTCGCCTCTTTAAAATGAAATTATAATTTGACATATAATACAAACATTTAATATTTTTCCTCTCATGTCCTCAAGAAAATTTTTTGAGGAACATGGAGACGCATGAATGACATAGGATTGCAAGGTTAATGCAACCATATCATAACACATGTCAATGATAAAAGTTATCACAATCAAATCAAGTGAACTCTATGTAACATTGTTCAAGATGATAATCAAAAATATCGTAGAAATAAATGAAAAACATAATCTAAAGACAAATATATCTCCTGTAAAGAGTAAAATATCTCCTCCAAATGTTGGTCCAACGTATCCACACTTATTTCAAACTATTAAGAATGATTGCATAGAGAATGAATTAGAGGGTCAAAGTGCTCCCCCACAACAATTGAAGAAGAATAATCCTCATTAAAGAGAACATGTCAATATGGTTTGACAAATATGTAATATGAGACTCCAAAGTATTTTATGAAGCGCGTGTCAAAAATTTATCCCACAAAGTTGTATCTAAAAGACTGTGGATGCCCCACTGCAAGAATCATAGGAAGATTTTGATGAAGAAACTCTAAAGTTTGAATTATCAATAGTATGTGGAGGAGATGAAATATAAAGTCCAAGAATTGGATCACTTGTAATATTTATACCCAAGATCAAGAAACCAAAATTCTCATCAAAGTCAAAGTCCACACTAGAAGTGTGATCATCATCGAAAGGATCAAAGCCATTATTAGGAACAAATTTTGAAAAAAAAGTGTATAATTGAGATGCATAATCAACAACCAAAATAGAAATAATCTTTCTATTCTCCAAATCTTTGATGATAATTGAATTAAGATTGAATTCCAAAGTCTTCCATACTCCACCATGAGTAATATGATAGGTGGGAAGAAGATTATTAGACAAATGAGGTACACATAATACAACATTGAAAGTGCCATATTTAATATCAATATATCCCTTCCCAATTATGTGTATATATATACATATACATGTACATGTACATGTACATCTGCATATATACATATACATATATATAGACATACATATATATATATATAAATATATACATATATAAAAATACATATACAAACACACATATAAATATATATACATGTATATCCATGTGTATATATTTATGTATGTATATTGTTGGTTATTTTTTATGATGTGATGACTAGACAACAACCTTTTCAATTTATGATAGATTTTAAAGAGTAGCCAACTCCCGGTATTCAACCAAGACTGAAAAGGACCAATTAACAAGGATGTGGATCCATCCTTCTACGCTTTAGGTTCTGCAAAACCAAGGGGGGCACCCTTCAACACCTTTAAATATTCAGTAAGGCATCAATCAGCAGGGATTTCACAAAGGCTCAACACAACCGGGAGATACTAGGTAACTGGCTAGTCACTCATTGAACATTGACCTTGAAGTGGAACATGAGATTGATACAACACCATAAACCACATAAAACATTTAGATATGTCAGAGTTTATGTTTAAAATGTAGAATATAACCAAGATTTAACCGAAAATGCATCAGTACAGAAGATACTAATCACCAGCCAGTGCTTTATCCATGGGCAATATCCTTTAACCAAATTCAGAAATACAGTAATCAACTATTGTCAATGATTCTAAGCCATAAATACAATTAGTCCAAACCATTACTTTTTACAAAAAATCCTTATGTAGACAACAAAATTAAATTATGCCACATCCACAACATCATTTAATTTGATCCTATATCAGAATTGAAGAATGATAACACATACATAGGTAAACCCTATGTAGAGAATTAGAAAATTTAGACTTCACAAGATTGACACCAAGGAGAGATATAATTCTTGAAATTTTGTATTAAGTATGAAAAATCACATTACTACACACAAATTTGCAATCAGACAAATGCCTCTTCAATAAGCTGCAAAATACCAATGACATTATATTCTACCTGAAACAAAACTAGTTTAATGAAGAAGCTATATCCCTAATGGAACCTAAAAACAATTGGAAACTCCTGGAGCCAGTACTCTACAACTCTCTATGGAGACCAGGATTTGGAACCATGTAACAATGAAAGAAATTTGAATATGTAGCCAAAGCAAAAGGTTCCAGATATTTTCTTGAAACACCACATGTCCTCTTGCTTTAACAAATTTTGAGTTGAGTCATTCTTTCTTCATTTTGTCCAAACCACTTTGATTATGCACCAAAATGGACTGCAAAACCAGTATCCTCATTTTGAGACCTTTCCAACGGCATATGATACTTGCTATTGTTGATAAAATTTTCCCCCCTAAATCACTAATCAAACTTTTCCCTCGTGCACATCTTTTCAATAGTTTGAAGAATTATAAAATTTAAATCTGCACATAGCACTTTACATTCTGCATTTTAATTTATTTTTGTTCTTATTTTCTTTTATTTTCTGCAAACTTTAATATTCCCCATCTCATTTTAATATTTCCCTTTATCTTATTTTCTCTTAGTTGCCCAGACTTTACCAGCTTGTGCCACTAGTCAATCAGGCTTAATGGCTTATAGGTTAGATTTCACGCATCTCCTCTTTAAGCCTTTAAGTCAACCGTAGGATTTCTTTCCAACTGCATGCCTTTTAACTCTTTCCTTTTTGAGATTAATCCACATTAATTTGCATATTAATCCTTTTTAATCTGCATATTTCACCTTATTTCACTCAGAGTGCACCAGAATCTGCCATGTGGTAACCTCTGACTGGCTCTGTGTGACCACTGGGCACCATGTGTCATTCTCTAATTTTCTCTAGAAATGTCACCTCTACACTGCATAGGATTTTTCCACCTATCTCCCCCGCCACATGTCACTCAGACTTAATGGCTTAATGGGTAGATTTTGAGCATCTTCCCATTAAGCCTTTACGTCAACCGTCGATCTTGATCGCTTCAGGTTCTGTACCCGATCTGTAGGCCTCTCCAGCACATTGCCACATCATCACCACCTCATTGCCTAGTTGTCACCTTTGCCACATGTCGTGATGACTTAATGGCTTATACTTCAGATCTTGATTAGTTTTTCATCAAGCCACTAAGTTGACCATTGATCTTCCTCTGGTGTCACATCACCTCGCCATGTCATCTCTGCGGGGTCCATCAAAATTTGGTTTTTGTCGCTGAATTCATTTGCTTGGCATGGTTTTCAAGGTGCTCCTTTGCATGCGCACGTAGAGCCTCTGGGCTTCTTCTTTTCTCATACTGTAGGTTTTGGTTATAAACATCTATATTTCCCATTTCACAGTGAATATGGGACTAATTTTTTTAGGCTTTTAAAGACTTCAGTACATCTATGTGCCAAAATTATGTGGGCCCACCATGACTCCATCAACCAATGGCACGCCAAAGGCTTCTTGATTGTTATTCACATTCCATATAAAGCGCTTTGATATATAAAAAATGTAAAACTCAACTTCCCCACCAATGTAGGATAATCCATTTTAAAATATCCATGCCAAACTACCTGCGCAGGCTTCCTGAACTCTTTTCTCAACCTTTCAAATAGTTCACATACCCCTTTTGTGTGCTTTCATCATGCTGCACTGGTCTCCTTGAGGGGGGTTATTTATTAATTTAGTTTTACACCTGCCAATGGCATTGCTAGTTTTCATTGGCCATTAATTCCTCAAGCTCGACAGTGTATCTACAACATCGCTCAATCTCAACACGGGTCATTCCTTCAGTGTGGGCTCCCATGCATATTTACAAACCCACACTGCATTCATTGCGTCATCCGATCCAAATTGTCATTCTAGATCTTAACGCGGGCTCATTTTCTTCCAATGTGGTGATCATATGCTTCCAATGCAGGTGATCATATCATCCAAGCCCGTAGCGCGGTCCAAGCGAGAAGCATTTAATCTTTCTCCACGCAGCTCCCTATCTAGCATGCCATGCCTAGACTCCATCATTGTGTTGTTTCCTACATTTTAAAGTGGCTTGTCCTTGCAACTAAAATTCACGAGCTGCATTTAATAGTTTATTAAAGAATTTCTCCTTTTTGTCTCAACACGATTTCTTTCTTCCTCCTCTACCCTTATTTGCATCTCTGCATCTCTCCTCCTTTATAGTCATTCATTAGCTTCAGTTGTTGGTGAATCTCCCATGCCAAAAAGAGGAAGTTTTTGACATAGGCGCATGTGTCCCTAGTCAAAAAGTTGTTTCTCAGGATTGGCACATTCTTCACGTAAATGATACTCAGCACTAACGTCAGAGCGTACCTTTTTCTGTAAATTTGCTAACTTAATACCATATAGTTCCAGCAAACACTTCATTTGCAATTTGTCTCCCATCTTTAATGGCAATTCTTGAAGCTCATTCAAACAATGTCTCAAATAACTTTTCAAGCGGTCTTCTTTTTCTTTCCTCAGTGCCACTCCTGACACAAAATTCATCCGCTGATTTTCTATCTCATCCTCAAACTTTCTAAATAAACCTCATGTAGTGGATGCTTCAATTCCAATCTCTTGAATTCTTGTTTCATGGGAACCTTCTCTTGCTGCAACCTTTGCACCATAGGCATTGCCATTTTGCAACACAGCATGTGAAGTTCCATTTGTCTGAATATCATAAGTGTAGCAGTTCTTCAATTTACTAACATGTAGCCCAATAACCAATTGGACCATGAAGCAATTGAATTTTTGACCACTTAGAACTAAAATTTACAATTCTATAAATTGAACTCAATAACAACAATTGGCCTCAGGAATTGGTCACATGAACTGATCAGGAAGCCTCATAAAAACATGCGGTTTAAAAATCTTGCTTACTTCCAACATGTGAATACACGTGCCTAAGGGATTTGAACAACACCTTCAAATTTTTGAGATACTTATGTTGAAAGTTGACAACTTTCTTGTTGTTATATAACTGAAAGTTGAAAACTGAGTAACTGGATTTTGACTAACCCTTCTAAAAATAGGAATTCATAACTTGAGGCCTTGTCACTGCATGCGGGGAAACATTAGCATATAGATATTATAGATCTATAGTAGGCATCTTCAAATAACCATTTGATACAAATCTTCAATCCTTTTAAAATGACTACCTAGCAATTTAACTCTGTCAAACAATGACAATCTACACAAATTGCTTTTGGATTTGTCCTTGAAAAGATACCAAATTATGTCTTGAGGCTCGATCCTTGATCCTAGTAGTACACTGGTATAAATATAGCATAATAATTCAACTTACTTGTTACAACCCTCAACCAAAACCAAAATATTAGCTTGCAAAGTCAGCCCTCTGGAAGACTTTTATTGTTGCATTGATTGAGAACTACATAACTCTTGTTTGGATCTGACTTCACAAACTCATAAGATGAACTCCTCATGGTTTAGGGGTCTGGAATTGGATTCATCTTCACATAGAGATAAAAAAATTTCAATTGGCTTGTTCTTATCATTAACTGGTCAATCAATGCAAACCCCTAAAGTCAGCCTCTTACCCATAGTCTGACTTCAAAATCAGTAAAATTGCATAAACTCTATCTGGAATTGAATGAGAAAACTAATCAGATGGATTGGCACAGGTCTTAAAATATTCCTGATAGCACATTTCCATGACTAAAATATAGGGAAGTGCTCAATTTTCCATTCCATTCAATCGGGTATAAACTTGTAAGACCTCAAAGTAGGTCATTCATGATTCTGCAATTCAGATTCTGAGAAACAACATAAATTGCAAACAGAAATGCCTTGGGAAACTTATAACATGAACTCGTAGGAATATTCAAATGGAACTGGAGACTCTCTCTCATGCCTAAAACATCTTTTCATAATACTTATATCATGAAAGTTTATTCGGCCAAAGATGCAAGCATGCAAAGTAGGTCATTTTCTATAATCAGGCAAGGTGTAGAATGTAGATTTGAGGTAAACACCTTTAAAAAACTTTCTCAAAAACATATCAAATATGAATTTTGAAAGTTCTAGCCCATTACATTTACTCAAGGATAGGTTCTAAACACATGTCCCAAGTGGTATCTAAAGAAAATCATTAGGTCGCATTTTACTTGTACTCCAAGTAGGCATCATCAAAGAGTTTTTCAAGGGTACTCACCTTGCCTTAGAGAAACATTTAAATTGGTAACTCCAAATTTGAGAGTACCAATAGTGTCTCTATCTAGGGATGTGTGCCCATTATGGGCATGTAGAGAATCTAGAATCTCTTGGTGAAGCAAACCACTCAAAAATAGTCTTCTCAACTTCCCAAAATTGGGTTCCTTATTGAAAACACCAAACACCTAACACACAACTGAAAGCAAAGCGAATATACAACTTGTACAATATTTACAAATGGCCCTAAACCATCAAACTAAAATCACCACTTACCCATATCAAAAAATTGATTCTCATTTCCATGGATCAGAGGTAAGCTGAAATTACCATTGTCATATGCTTGATTAATCATGCTGCAATTTCTTATCAACACTGTTAGAGTAATAGTCTATCGGGGTTACTAATTTAAATCATTATGATCTAATTAGTAACTTCACTATTCACTCTAGTTTTCTTTAGCTAACCTTAGGCAGTTTCTATTTCTTGTAGTTTCCCTTTTAGGGTTTCGGTATTCCTTTATAAGGAATCACCTCTTTGTATTTCATAAGGAGTTTGTAATCAGTATTGTTGATATATAGAAATCATTCTTTTCAACATGATGTCTCCTCTGGCTTTTTGGCTGCCTTAGATCCTTCTATCTTCTTTCTTTTGCTTATGTCTCGTAATAGTCTTTGCATGCAGGTGATCTTGGTTGTATTGCAGTTTAGCAATCTTAACATGGTATCAGAGCCACTCTGCAGCTAGTTGTTCGTTCTTTGTTGAAGCAGCAAGGGTTTGAAGTCTTCAGAGACTTTTCTGGTAGTTTTTCTGTGATTCTGGGGGGTCTTTATTTTTTGGAGCTGTTTGAGCCGAAACGGACTCCGCCATTGCGTCCAAAAGGCCCGGGAGAGTCAAAATATATATAAATTTTGACCATTTTGGTTACAGGAGCCTCTGGGAGTTTTTTCATGGCCTTCGAGGGCCGTACGGCACGTGGTTCAAGAAAAAAAATTCAAAAAAAAACTTATTTTTAGGTTTTTATGCATATTTTTTAACGCGGGCAGTTAATTTTTTGTGTGGCCGCCGCTGCGCCACCGCCGGGCCACCGGCGCTCCGCCGCCGCCGGCCGGTGACTGGCGCGCCACCCCCCTGCTCCGTCTTTTGCGACCCCCGGCCGCCGCGCCGCCAGCTCCAGGCTTCCCAGGCTCTCCGCCGCTCTGCGGCCACCGCATTTCAGCTCCCCACTGCTCGGTGTTTCTTCCGCTACACCCCGCTCAGCCGGGTTTCGCCACCACCCGGGCCGCGCAGCCACAGTCCGCCGCTCGGGATCCGCCCGGGTCCTTTCAGCCCCCGCGGGCTTATTTCCATGAAGCTGCTGGTCATATGGGTGCCTGCGGGCCCCGGGTTAAGCCCCCGGCGCGCGCCATGCGCCCGGGGGCTCAATTTTTTTAGCCCCTGGGGGCCATTTGTAAGCCTTTTAGGGCATTTTGGGGGTACCTGTCTGTTTTCGCTCTATAGGGAGCATACGGGGGTATTTTTCTGACTTCTATATACCGTCAAAAAGCTCTTTCCGAGTAATTTCCGATGGTAGAGGTTAGGGTTTTTGGTTCCACCATTTCAATAGTTTTTTTCTGTTGAAGTCTGATGTCTTTATTTACCTTTCGGGAGTCATATCTGGCTCATCCGAACTCCTTTTTCGGCAAACGAGATATCGTCAGAAAGCTAATTCTATGTACTATTCAGTGGCAGAGGTATTTCTTCCAGATTCTACTCTGGGTTTTCACTCCTCCGAGTTTTGCAGTTTATGCCCTCTGGTGGTGTGCTTGGTTCTACAGGTCCGGGGATCTCTTCCTCTGAGTTCATAGTTCACTCTTCTTTCTAACTTCTGAGCTTGCATGCTCTGTCTATTGCATCATTATTCTATAAACACACTGAGATAAAGTGCCTTCTTCTGCTTTTCTTGGATCTTGTACACCTGGTTCGGTTGATGTACCCGCACTGTGTTATAAAGTGCCATGGGGGGATTATGATGCATTTGCCGCTTTAGGCGCATCCA
>MU228495.1:1015271-1042139 GCA_018584345.1 Thuja plicata | reverse complement strand
GGTCATGCACTTCAGTGGGGGTTCCAGCAGTATCTTCTGACAGAGTTTTCAGACATGCTTCGGAGATGCTTCCTGCTCTCTTCTTGTTCCTTTCTCTGGGACACCTTTTCTCTAGATTGAAGGTTTTTTTCATCTAGTCTACTTTCTTGTTTGGGTACCTGATCAGGCCTAGTTGTCGGGACCCATCTTTCCTGCTTTCTACAGTAGTTTCCTAGGTTTGGCTTCTCCCTAATCTTATCTTAAGGGGGGGTGTTAGAGTAATAGTCTATCGGGGTTACTAATTTAAATCATTATGATCTAATTAGTAACTTCACTATTCACTCTAGTTTGCTTAAGCTAACCTTAGGCAGTTTCTATTTCTTGTAGTTTCCCTTTTAGGGTTTCGGTATTCCTTTATAAGGAATCACCTCTTTGTATTTCATAAGGAGTTTGTAATCAGTATTGTTGATATATAGAAATCATTCTTTTCAACATGATGTATCCTCTGGCTTTTTGGCCGCCTTAGATCCTTCTATCTTCTGTCTTTTGCTTCTGTCTCGTAATAGTCTTTGCATGCAGGTGATCTTGGTTGTATTGCAGTTTAGCAATCTTAACAAACACATCATAGTAAAAACCATCAACACAATCATTATCCCCGAATACTTGGAACTCAACAAAATACTACAAATGCTGATTATTTTGTGCCATAAAAACATCACACCCTTGACCATCACTGACAAGATGAAAAAGAAAATATTCCATCCCCTTTACATGGCTGGAGTCAAACTCAACATGATCATTAGTTTGCATTGAATAAAGAAGTTCAATTACAACATCTTCCTACAAACCAAAATGGCATATATCTAAATAAGAACTTGATTGCATATCATCTTTCTGATTACAACTTCTATCAGCGTCATCCAAAACTGAAAATGTATCATTGATTGATGGCTCACTCATCATTTGTAAATCTACAAATACACATGTAGATCTTTCACTCTTCTCAAGGGAGTAATCAATATTCTGATGTTCACAAGAATCATCCATGCAAAACTCATCAAAATCTGAATCCATACCATCATATGAGTCATCATACTTGACATAATCAAATTTCTCAAAATCATATGCATTTCCATCTTGCATATTGTTTGCCTCGGAAGTAGGAAAAAGAAAATCAGCATAGGTTTCATACTTTGCATCCATTTTCATGTCTTCATTATCAAAACATATATCAACCGGGTATTGCAAAGTAGAGTCTATATCAGGTGCATTACCTCTGAAAATTAGCAGCTAATAATTTTGAAATTTTTTCGTTGCTCAATGAACATTGAACTTCATTTTCATTGTCTTCAACCTCTCCTTTACTGCTGCAAATATCTTCGTCATTGGGAAAAAATATTGAAGTTTCTTGGATCATGCCTTTTTGTTCAAAAGAATCATCACTACAACTATTATCTGCATCATAATCATTCTCTTTCTGTCCATAAAACTCTTCCCTAGACTGAGAAAATAAATCTACATTACCATGTTGATAATAAAACAAATCAATGAATCCAATGGAAACATCTGAAACTAGGGATTCATCCCTAACATATTGACATTTAGTAACTTCACTATCAACATCATAATTAGCATTGTCATCATAATTAGAGTCAGAATCATTGATACTTTCAAATTCGGATTCTTCAAACTCATCTATCCATTTCTTAACCAGTTCAATGCCTTCTTCTTTATATGACACATACCAATTTACTGACTTAGGCATACAAAGCTCTAAGAAAAAATATAGATATGTATATTCTTGAAGTTCAATCCCTTCTGACATCTTATCATTTGCATTGGAGAACTTTTCATAAAACACAAGTATGGATTCTTCATTCCTTTCTCCTACATGTCTTTTCAAAAGAAAATGGCTTTGTCTTGGATTCTTTAACTAAATAGTGCAATATCTTTTTGAATTTATTTAAGATCTACTGGAAAAGTTTCAGATCTAGGCAGCATATCCTGATCTATTAAATCTGGAATCTCCATTGCACTATTTACTACCAATACATTTTCTCATTCACAAGGATTTATCCAACTATGTAATCATTTGTTTCACATAACAGCATAACATACTTCTGATTTTGATGACTGAGATTATAAACAAGAAGTATAGAAAACTTTTAAATTCACTTTCTTTTTCTCTAGTGACTTCTTCACCTAGTAAGGAATCAAAATTACCTCATAAAATTTTGAGGAATACCTGGGAAAATTATTTTGCTTCTGTCCTTCTTGATTTCCTTCTCATTTAGTCGATCCACCATTGAATCTTTCGAGCATCTACTAAATCCTTGCTGCAAGTGACTCCAACTAATCATCACATTTCTTTCATTTAAATGCACACTGGTGCAGAGATCTTTCAGAGTCGTCACTCACTGCTGTGAGAATGAATAGAACATTTGTAGAACAAAAACAAGTTGGGATTTAAACAAAGATAGCAGACTTTTAGCAAATCAATTGGATCTGACACATTTCTTTCCCAAAGAAGACATTCAGAATTCTTTTAACAACAACAACCAGGCTGACAATTAGGATTTGAAGAACTTTCAGATTTACAAACTTTATTAACTCTATCCTCAAATGGATATGGTAGAAAATAATTGGATCTATAAACAAATAGGCCATGAGTCTAGCTCAACTTGATAAACCTGAACTATTGATGACAATATAAAACTAGTCCCCAGTAGAGTCGCCATTTTGTTGGTGACTTGGATGGGTCGAATAATATAATCAATGAAACACCAGAGATTCTTTAAAAGTTCAGTAATATTTTTCCATCTCTCTCCACAAAAGAGTCTCCATTTTGTTGGTTCTTTTTTATGTTGTGATGACTGGACAACAACCTTTTCACTTTCTGATATATTTTAAAGAGTAGCCAACTCCCGATATTCAACCAAGACTGAAAAGGACCAATTAACAAGGATGTAGATCCATCCTTCTATGCTTTAGGTTCTATAAAACCAAGGGGGGCACCCTTCAACACCTTCAAATATTCAGTAAGGCATCAATCAGCAGTGATCTCACAAAGGCTCAACACGACTGGGAGATACTAGGTAACCAGCTAGTCATCCATTGAACATCAACCTTGAAGTGGAACATGAGATTGATACAACACCACAAACCACATAAAACCTTCAGATATGTCAGAGTTTATGTTTAAAATGTAGAATTGAACCAAGATTTAACCGAAAATGCATCAGTACAGAAGATACTAATCACCAGCCAATGCTTTATCCATGGGAAATATCCTTTAACCAAAGTCAGAAATACAATAATCAACTATTGTCAATGATTCTAAACCATAAATATAATCAGTCCAAATCATTACTTCTTACAACAAATCCTTCTGTAGACAACCAAATGAAATTATGTCACATCCACAACATCATTTAATCTGATCCTAGATCAGAACTGAAGAATGATAACACATACGTAGGTAAACCCTATGTAGAGAATTAGAAAATTCAAACTTCACAAGACTGACACCAAGGAGAGATATGATTCTTGAACTTTTGTATTAAGTATGAAAAATCACATTACTGCACACAAATTTGTAATCAGACAAATACCTCTTCAATAAGCTGCAAAAGACCAATGACATTCTATTCTACCTAAAACAAAACTATTTTAATCAAGAATCTATATCCCTAATAGAACCACAAAACAACTAGAAACTCCTGGAGCCAATACTCTGCAACTCTCTGTGGAGACCAGGATTTGGAACCCTGTAACAATGGAAGAAATCTAAATATGTAGCCAAAGAAAAAGGTTCCAGATATTTTCTTGAAACACCACATGTCCTCTTGCTTTAACAAATTTTGAGTTGAGTCATTTTTTCTTCATTCTGTTCAAAACACTTTGATTCTACACCAAAATGGACTACAAAACCAGAATCCTCATTTCGAGAGCTTTCGAACGGTATATTATACTTGCTATTTTTGATAAAATTTGCCCCCCTAAATCACTAATCAAACTTTTCCCTCATGCACATCTTTTCAATAGTTTGAAGAATTATTAAATTTAAATCTGCACATAGTACTTTACATTCTGCATTTTTTATTTATTTTTGTGCTTATTTTCTTTCATTTTCTATAGACTTTAATATTCCCCATCTCATTTTAATATTTCCCTTTATCTTATTTTATCTTATTTTCCCAGACTTTACCAGCTTGTACTACTTGTCAATCAAGATTAATGGCTTATAGGTTAGATTTCATGCACCTCCTCTTTAAGCCTTTAAGTCAACCGTAGGATTTCTTTCAAACTGCATGTCTTTTAACTCTTTCCTTTTTTAGATTAATCCACTTTAATTTTCATATTAATCCTTTTTAATCTGCATATTTTACCTTATTTCACCCAGAGCGCACCAGAATCCACCATGTGGCAACCTCTGACTGGCTATGTGTGACCACTGGGTGCCATGTGTCATTCTCTTATTTGCTCTGGAAATTCCACCTCTACATTGCATAAGATCTTGCCACATGTCTGCCCTGCCACATGTCACTCAGACTTAAAGGATTAATGAGTAGATTTCAAGCATCTTCCCATTAAGCCTTTAATTCAACTGTCGATCTTGATCGCCTCAGCATCTATGCCCAACCTGTAGGCCTCTCTAGTGAGATGACATGTCATCACCACCTCATTTCCCTACTGCCATCCTGACTGTCACCTCTGCCACATGTCATGACGACTTAATGACTTATACTTCATATCTTGATATTTTTTCATCAAGCCATTAAGTCGACAATTGATCTTCCTCTGGCACCACATCATCTCTATGGGGTCCATCAAAATTTGGTTTTTGTTTCTGAATTCATTTTCCTAGCATGGTTTTCAAGGTGCTCCTTTGCATGTGCACACAGAGCCTCTGGGCTTCTTCTTCTTTTCTCATACTGTGGGTTTTTGGTTATAAACATCTATATTTCCCATTTCACAGCGAATGTGGGGCTAATGTTTTTAGTCTTTTAAAGACTTCAGTACATCTTTGCACCAAAATTATATGGGCCCACCATGATTCCATCAACCAATGGCACGCTAAAGGCTTCTTGAATGTTATTCACATTACATATAAAGAACTTTGATATATAAACAATGTAAAACTCAACTTCCCCACCAATGTGGGATAATCCATTTTAAAATATCCATGCCAAACTACTTGCGCAGACTTCCTGAACTCTTTGCTCAACCTTTCAAATATTTCACATGCCCCTTTTCTATGCTTTCATCATGCTACGCTGGTCTCCTTGAGGGGGGGTGATTTATTAATTTAGTTTTACACCTGCCAATGGTATTGCTGGTTTTCATTGGCCATTAATTCCTCAAGCTCGACAGCAGATCTACAACATTGCTCAATCTCAATGCGGGTCATTCCTTCAGTGTGGGCTCCCATGCAAATTTGAAAAACCCACACTGCATTCACTGCATCATCCGATCTAACTCGTCATTCTAGATCTTAACGCGGGCTCATTTGCTTCCAACGTGGTGATCATATGCTTCCAACATAGGTGATCATATCGTCTAAGCCCGCAATGCAGTCCAAGAAAGAAACATCTAATCTTTCTCCATGCAGGTCCCTATCTTGCATGCCATACCGAGATTCCATCATTGTGTTGTTTCCTACGTTTCAAAGTGGCTTTTCCTTGCAACTGAAACTCATGAGCTGCATTTAATAGTTCATTAAAGAATTTTCTCCCTTTTGTCTCAACACGATTTCTTTCTTCCTCCTCTAGCCTTATTTTCCTCTCTGCATCTCTCCTCCTCCATAGCCATTCGTTAGCTTTAGTTTTTGGTGCATCTCCCATGCCAAAAAGAGGAAGTGTTTGATATAGGCGTATGTGACCCCAGTCAAAAAGTTATTTCTCAGGATTGGCACATTCTTCATGTAAATGATACTCAACACTAACATCAGAGCGTACCTTTTTCTGTAAATCTGCTAACTTAATACCATATAGTTTCAGAAAACACTTTGTTTGCAAGTTGTCTCCCATCTTTAATGGAAATTCTTGAAGCTCATTCAAATGATGTCTCAAATAACTTTTCAAGCGGTCTTCTTTTTCTTTCCTCAGTGCCACTCCTGACACAAAATTCATCCGTTGATATGCTATCGTATCCTCAAACTTTCTAAACAAACCTCCTGTAGTGGATGCTTCAATTCCAATCTCTTGAATTCTTGTTTCATGGGAACCTTCTCTTGTTGCAACCTTTGCACCATAGGCATTGCCATTTTGCAACACACCATGCAAAGTTCCATTTGCCTGAATATCATAAATGTAATAGTTCTTCAATTTACCAACATGTAGCCCAATAACCAATTGGACCACAAAGCAATTGAACTGGTGACCACTTAGAACTAAACTTTACAATTCTGCAAATTGAACTCAATAACAACAACTGGCCTCAGGAACTAGCCATAAGAACTGATCAGGAAGCCTCATAAAAACATGCGGTCTGAAACTCTTGCTTACTTCCAACATGTGAATACACGTTCCTAAGGGATTTGAACAACACCTTTAGCTTTGGGAGATACTTATGTTGAAATTTGACAACTTTGTTGTTTTTATATAACTAAAAATTGAAAACTGAGTAACTGGATTTTGACTAACCCTTCTAAAAATAGGAAATCATAACTTGAGGTCTTGTCACTGCATGCGGGGAAAAATTAACATATAGAGAATATATATCTATAGTAGGCATATTCAAACAATCGTTTGATACAAATATTCAATCCTTTGAAAATGACTACCTACCAATTTAACTCTGTCAAACAACAACAATCTACACAAATTGCTTTTGGATTTTTCCTTGAAAAGATACCAAATTATGTCTCGAGGCTCTATCCTTGATCCTGGTAGTACACTAATATACAAAGAGCATAAGAAGTTAAATTACTTGTTACAACGTTCAACCAACACCAAAATATTAGCTTGCAAACTCAGCTCTATGGAAGACTTTTACTGTTGCATTGATTGAAAACTACATAACTCTTGTTTGGATCTGACTTCACAAACTCATAAGATGAACTCCTCATGGTTTAGGGGCCTGGAATTGGATTCATTTTCACATAGAGAGAACAATTTTTCAATTGGATTTTTCTGATCATTAACTGGTCAATCAATGCGAACCCCTAAAGTCAGCCTCTTACCAATTGTCTGACTTCAAAATTAGTAAAATTGCATAAATTTGATCTGGAATTGAATGAGAAAACTAAATAGATGGATTGGAACATGTCTTAAAATATTCATGATATCACATTTCCATTACTACAATATAGGGAAGCACTCAATTTTCCATTCCATTCAATCAGGTATAAACTTGTAAAACCTCAAAGTAGGTCATTCATGATTCTGCAATTCATATTCTGAGAAACAACATAAATTGCAAACTAAAATGCCTTGGGAAACTTATCACATGAACTCATAAGAATCTACAAATGGAACTGGAGACTCTCTCTCATGCCTACAACATCTTGGCATAATCCTCATATCATGAAACTTTATTCGTCCAAAGATGCAAGCATGCAAAGTAGGTCATTTTCAATAATCAGGCAATGTGCAAAATGCAGATTTGAGGTAAACACCTTTAAACAACTGTCTCAAAAACATATCAAATCTGAATTTTGAAAGTTGTAGCCCATTACATTTACTCAAGGATAGGTGCTAAACACATGTCCCAAGTGGTATCTAAATAAAATCATCAGGTCGCATTTTACTTGCTCTCCAAGTAGGCATCATCAAAGAGTTTTTCAAGGGTACTCACCTTGCCTTAGAGAAAATTTTAAATTGGTCACTCCAAATTTGTACCAAATTTGAGAGTACCAATATATACAAACACATATATATGGATATGTGTGTGTATATATGTGCACACACACACACAGATATATATATATGTGTGTGTGTGTGTGTGTGTGTGTGTGTGTGTGTGTGTGTGTGTGTGTGTGTGTGTGTGTGTGTGTGTGTGTGTGTGTGTGTGCAATAACTCATATGATGTGAAGAAACTGAATCTAGAAGTCATCTTATTGATATATCGGTAGAAACACAAATTGATTTTCCTATATTTTTTTTTCTAATGTAGAAGCATAATCGACACAAATATTTTCCTTCTTCTTTGTAGATTCTTGGTTTGATGAATATGGAGATTAAGTGACCCCCTTTTTTATCTTCTCAAGATGTGTGAGGTACTCAATATGTTTCTCCATGCATTTTTTCATATTAATCATATTTGACTCTCTCCTTCTTAGGCTTTCATTGATTTGAAGAATATTTAGTGTCCATAGACAAAGGGTCATTATAATTATTCTCTCATTGCTTCTTTTGTTTCTTATATTTTTCCATTATATTTTTTAATCTTTAATGCCTTGGTTTGCAATAAAAGAATGAGACGTAGAAGATTTGATAACGCCCATTTGAATAAACGCATCTTGTTCTTTTGTGATTTTATTAGCAAACACTTTAGGAAAGGGATTTGTGTGGGTAGATCCTGATGCACTTTTAGTAACATAGAATATAGAAAAAAAAAATTGAACAGTTATGACCAATTTTAGAGAGAATGCTTAATATTGATTGTTTATCATCTTTCCCAATTCCACATTGTTACAATTGCAAACAAATAACCTCTAGCTTGATGGAGTTCTATATCATATTAAAAATTGCATGACTTCAATGGATGAGCTCATTCTCCAATTGATGACCTCTTAATTTGTCTTGTTTAGTAAAGAGTGTTTTTCAATATTTTCCAAACTCCATTTGGTCTTAGATAAAGATGCAACATGAAATAAAAAAACTAAAGATACAAAGAAACTCAAGATTAAACCATTTTGGCTTTTCCGCATTAATTCTTGGTTCAATTTCTTGTTTCATTGTTACCCTACATAATACTAAATTTTATAGGTATACATTTTAATTTTCAATCAAAAACTTGTAGTATGTTAGAATTGAAACCATTTGTTAATCCATTTTTAGTATTAAAGAAAATTGTTTGTGAGTGCACAAAAAGAGAAAGAAATGATGCAAAAGAGACACCAAGAGAAACCCCCCTTTCTATTAGGCTCAACAATTACCCCCAAGATATTACAATATTGACTCTTTATGATTAGTGCATTTACAAGGCTTTTACCATGTTACAATGCTAATTGGGCCCATAAAAGCCAAAATTATAATTTTTGATACAAATTGAACTTAGAGACAAAATTTTGAAAAAATAACTCTATATATCTGTAGAATTCTTCAATACTACTTTCAATTGCTTATTGGTTTTCAAAAAGAAGAAGGTTGGGGTGAAAATCATGGTTGTATGCACCCTAAAATGGTCGCCTAGACTATGGGGCCCCATTCTTCAATTTATCAAATGACAGAATCAATTTATCAAATTCCTAAATCAATGCCTTGCAACATTTTCAATTCAAATCAATTTTCTTGATCAAATCGTAATTATTTCAATATTTCCTAAGGTTTGATAATTTCATCAATAATCTTATTTAATTAAAGGAAAACATTGCTTTTTATTAAATAAAATAATCTTATTTAATTAAAAGAAAATCTCTTTTTATTAAATTATCTTATCTTATTTAATTAAAATCTCTCTTTTAATTAAATAATTTTATCTTATTTAATTAAAATCTCTCTTAATTAAATAATATTATCTTATTTAATTAGAATCTCCCTTTTAATTAAATAAAATAATCTTATTTAATTAAAAGAAAATCCCTCTTTTAATTAAATAAATAAAATCCCCACTTAAATCCCTCTTTGTGATGAAAAAAGGAAATAAATTAAATAAAAATTCCTTTTTCTCTACACATATTCCTAAGTGGTGGGTTTTTTCCTCATACTTGCCTTTTTAGGGATTTATCCCACATTGCTCTTGAGGATGTTTTCCTCTCCACACTTTCCTTTATAAGGAGCCCTTTCCTTGTCATTTTAGATATAGAATTTTCATGTTATTGTTATGCTGCAGATTTGGAGAGCAATTTTGGAGGAGAGTTTGAGCATTTGAGCATTTGAGCTTGAACCATGCAACTGCTCTTCTTCTTCTTGTCTTCTTCTCTCATGCATCCATGGCAATCCATTTAGATTAGATTCATATTAGTTTAGATGCATATTTCCTTTCATAGATTAATCTTGTATATTTCATTTCATAGATTAATCTTGCATATTTCCTTCATAGATTAGCTTGCATATTTCCTTTCATGCATTGTTACCATATAGACTAGTTTCCTTCCATGCATTGTTATCATATATAATAGTTTCCATTTTCATTTGCAATGCATATATGATGATCACGGAGACTAGCATTCTTTCTTTTCCTCTTTGAATCTCTTATTTTATGGTGTACTTGCATGGGCATAACTAGGTCTAAACTGAGGGCCTCCATCACAAACCCTTGCACTCCATGAATAGGGAGCTATGAATCTCCATTTGAGACCTCATTCTTGAGCAATCTTGAATATAATGACTCATAGAAGTGTGTCACATTTTTAGCACACATTTTTGGCGCCCACCGTGGGGCTCGAAGTCCCTTTGACATTCATATTTTCGTCTATTTTCTCTCATTTATGTCAGAATTTCTAGATCAACGTCTGCAATTTACACATAGGCGTCTACGAAAACGTCGGTTCATCCTAAACCGTCATTCGACGTCTCTGCTAAACCGGCGTCTCCGCCCTGTGTTACTTTTTGAGGTTTTTCAGAAACCCTACTTTTTATTTATCAATTTTGTGTGCTTTCTACTGCTTTTTGGTTATTTAGCATTCTGTTTTTTAGCAGAACTCGATTTTACAAGTAGTTATAATGCCAATTTTTTTACTAAAAAGAAACACTTTTTGATAAGGAGCATTAAATATTAGGATTTTAAAAGTCTCAGCATAACTATTTTTGATCAATTTGAGAGCTAATAGAGAAAGGGAATAACTTATTTTTGCCTTGCAGGTACAACAGCGTCTACAAAAATGTGGCTTCACATTTTAGCGTCTGCAAAAACACCAGTTTAGATTAACTATTGATCGGCGTCTCCACTTCAAAAATCAGCGTCTGCGCTGGTATAGCTTTCTTTATGCTTTTTATGTGTTTTTCTGGTGTATTTTCCTGCATTCTGTCATTTCTTAAGAAAAAAAATAGATCGGTGTCTGCGTCCTGAACCAACATCTACGTTCTGGCAGGCTTTTATTTATTGATTTCTAACAACTTCTTGAGTGGTTTTTGTGCTTATCTCGCTTGTCAAAAGCTATTTTGTGAAACTACTAACTAGTTGTGTTGCAGCACCACTTGCCAAAGATATCGCTTCAAAAATTACTCACACTTGTCTTGCAAGTTGCCTTGATCAATGGAATGCTAAACATTGTGCTTGCATTTTGTTTTGTTTTATTACAATAGGAACCCACATGCAAGACTTCTAAAATGAACTTCTATTTTGGTATTTTAGGAATGAAAATGATGTTAGGAAACAATGCTCTCGCCCTTTTGGGATGATCAAAAATCCAGAAGCATTGTTGTCATTTTTTTATGTGTTTGAAGTGTCTTTTAGATTGTAATCCTAAGAATTATATGAACATATCCTCTCCCCTTGCCTTTGTGGATCTTGGGTGCAAGAGAAACTCATATAATTCTTCTAGTGTGGCTACCTCCCAAGTGCTTTAATAGAGCCAGTGAGAGTGGATTTCCCAACCGATAACAGGCTATAGCCAAGCCCTTTCAAAACGGTATAAAAAATACCATTGTGATTGGTCTCACAGTGGACAGGTGTGAATTCATTGTGGCGACCAAAATCTCCTCTAGTACCCTAGTGGTGTGTTTCCCTACATTGTTAAGGTGAAAACCTTGCTTTGAAAGGATTGGGAGAGCCCCCTTAATTGGGAAAATGACTTGATCACAACCACCTAAACAGATGCCTTGACTATAAACTCTATTTTACTGACCAAAAACCCTCTATCTATTGGTGCAGAAGGTTAGAGACTGACTAAGATGTCCCACATTTTCATGGCTCTTAATAGAGACAACGGTCCTTTGGGAAATGATTCCCTTGGGATTTGAAGCTTGGTGTGCCTGAGAAGTGAGTGCATTATAAGGAGGAGCCCGTGCCTCCAAGCTTATAAGTTGTCCACAATGAGTAGACATGGCTAAACTTTGGTTCAAATGGGAATTCAACAGATATTGCTCTGGCTTACCTAGGTTGTGGAGTGATTGTTCTATTTACAACAAACAAAGTGCTTAATGTGTCTTGCATGAGTGAAACATCAAAACATACACCAAACATCAAGACAAGCATCAAAATGATCAACAAATTTGCATTATTAAGTGTCAAACAATCAACTTGCCCAATTTTCTATCCTATCATTTTCAGTCTTCCTTGGTTGGTCCAGATAAGATTAAGTCACTTATCCCACTGTTGGAAGCTTGTTTACACTTTGGATTCTTGCATTTTGACCTCTTGAACTAGTGATCTTTGATTTCACAAGTGACCTTGCTTGGAGCTTTGTGAGCTAGAAACTGTCCTTGTTGAGAAGATAAACCTTTAGATTCTTTGATAACACACTTGGAGATTTTTCGTAATCTCTTGTCCATTCACTTTCATACAAATTCAATTTCAATCGATATAACTTGGGTAAATCATCCTCCTAATCCATATGCGTTAGGGTATTCACCCGTTCAGTGGGTGCCTCTATGGCAGTGTTGGTTTACACCCCTTGCAAATTTATATCTTATCACCTCTCTTTTGGACAAGTGAATGCCTTTACTATCCTAGTTTGGTACCAACATTTCTTAGGGTCATCCTATCACCTAGTACTTTTTCTTTCATGCCAGTTACAACATGATATCAAGTAGATCAAGGAAAATCACCTCAAGTATTCTTTAACCAATTACCCTTAGTTCAAACTCGCCAAAAATGTAAGGGAAAAGAACCCATATTTGATCAATCACCTAGGAACAACTCAGAAGTTTGGTTTGATTCCAAGAGTCACCTTAGTGATTTGGGTACACCCTTATCAGCTTCTCACTCGGATATGGATATGAGTTACACAATGACTTGATGAGAGAGGGAAGACATGGATAAACACCTTGATGACATATTTGCAAAACATAGAGATACCATTTTGTTTGGCAGTTCCTCTTGTGATAGTCGACCAGCTTCACCCCTTATCTCAACTAGATATCTAGATGCACACCAAAGGGCTGAGAGAGGTAAGAGGAAAGCCTATCAAGATGAGCAATAACAACATGAAAACCAAGAGGATGAACTTTATGACACTCGCATAAATGTAGCATACACCAATAATGTTTTTTGACATTCAAGACCAAGTTCACCGCTCAAAACATCTTCAAGATACACGAGTGAAAGACTTAAGAGAATTGAGCGTGAAAAGAAAGCCTTCCTAGATGAACAAGCTAAAAAGGAAGAGCAATTTAGACTCTTAGAGTTGGAGAGATAAACCTTGTTAGAAATAGAAAATAAATCCCTCTAGGAGGAGCAAGATAGACTCTTGGCTCAGTGACTTAATGACCAATTTAATAACATGCGTGTTAGTGGTGGAAATAACTCTCCTCCATCCACTCCTCTTGAGACTCCATGAAGTGGAAGACATTCAATTATGCCATCACGATCTCCTAGCCCTAGAGGAAGAAGGGCTTCAAGACCTGATCATTATAGGAGATGAACACTTCCTAGGAACTCAAAACAACCTTCACAACATGCTCATCATGGTTCACAATATGGGGGTATTAGTTCGAGTTTTGACCTCAACCCCCAAGACTTCTTGAAAATTCAACAAGAACCACTCTTCCAGCAATATGTGGAGAAATATCTAGAGAAAAAAAAAGACAATTTCCTAGAGAGTTTAATCAACAAGGGTGCTAGAGTCCCCTACAACTTTGATGTGGACAAAAATATTAAGAAGCAAGGTCCATCTAAATAAGAGGAGATCAAACAACTTAAGAATATGATGGAAAATATGTTAGCACCCAATAATTCATTCTCACTTAATTCAATTTTTCCTAAACCTTTTGACAAAAAGTGTTAGCATGAAATATTTCCCTAGAAAGGTTGAGATCCCTCAATATGACAAGTATGATGGGAATGAAGATCCACATGACCACGTGTGCCAATTTTATACCACAAGTTTTGAGTTCCATCAAGATGACTCGTACCTCATGATATTGTTCCCAGGGAGTCTTAAGGGTCAAGCGATGGAATGGTTCACCAACATAACTCCTCCCATTAAGACTTTGAAGGAGCTTGTCCACATATTTTTTCAATACTTTGCATACAACCTTTCAAGATCTATCACCATGTTGGATTTATGTCAATTGAAGCAAAATCAAGGGGAATCCTTTGTCACTTTCTTGCAAAGGTGGAGATGACAATGCTCTCGCTACATTAGAACCATTCCTGAAAGTGAAAAGATTGACATCCTTGTTAGCAACTTGGTTCCTGGAATGCGGTATGAAGTTAGGAAGATGGTTTTTGATTCCTTTGACACCATGGTCGAAACCGCATGTAGGATTGAGGATGTTTTGAAAGAAAAAGGAATTTTGACCAAACATGGAAACAACAACAACAATGGTCAAAACAACAACTCTAACAAGGATAAAGGGAAGAACTCACACTGGAATAGGAACAAACAAGTGGTCAATGATGGAGTTGTGGACTCCTCCCAACCCAAAGATCAAATTGTGCTCCACTTATCTAGTGTTTTTCAAGCCATGAAACTCAACACATTTAATCAACAAGAGAACAAGCCTAAATACCAAGATAGGCCTAAGAAGGAAAGACGTAAATTTTCAAAACTTGGTGACTCATATGAGTATGTCTTGAAAACTCTCATTGCCAACAATCTTGCACATCCTCAAGATCTCACGAAGCATTATATACCTAATGTTAAGCCACATTGGTGGGATGAGAAAGCCTTTTGCAATTTTAATAATGGTATTGGACACTCAAAAATATTATTAAAGATCTCATTGAGAATGACAAACTTAAGATAGATGGATTGAACACCAACGCCGATCATAAGGCATTCAAAGAATCGTTGCCCAAGTATGAAAAGGGGGAAACCTCTAAATCTAAGTATGGCAAGGCTGAGATCAATTACACTTACACAGATGCGGAGAATACTATCAACATGCTTGAATTTGTAAACACCTATATTTGGTTCGCTCTGACCATAGACCCTATTTTCCCTAAGTGTGATCATACCCCCAATTATGTCTAGACAACTCTTCAATCGGTTGCCATAATTCATTCAAATCAGATTTAATCTCCTAAGTGATCTAATCACTAATTTACATTAATCACTTTATCCAATCCAATCAAAGCAATTCAAATCATAACCTGGCTAAGGTAATTAATTTAAAAGGAATTAAATGAAATCCTATTTATACCTCATCACTTGCAAAATCAATCCCCTAGCCTAATTTATTCAATTTGGCTATAGTCTTAATTAATTATTACAGAGAAATTGAAAGCTTAAATAATTAATTAAATCCCTATTATTGAGTTAATATGTTATTACAACAATTCATTTAATTAATATTCCCTCTAACCTAACCAATCTCAAAATTCAAAACCATGAGTTCAAACTCATCCCAACCCCTTCTCACATGCTAATTCTTCTTAATTAGCTAATTAACCCTAATTAGCTAATCCCCCCTCCACTCGTTCTCTCTCCTCCCATCGCTATCTCCTTAATCACTTGCCTTAAGCCTTAAACCTAATCCTAAGCTACCCTTAAGCTTGTCACATTCCTAAATCTGTGATTAGGAATTCAACCCTCCCCCTAAAGTCAAAGTTATCAAGCTTGACCTTAAACCCTCACACATGCTTCTTAAACCCTCACCCATACCTCATTAATGCTTTCATAAATGAAGCATTAATAGATCTTACACATTCTCTTCCAAACTCCTCATTAATGAGTCTTACACCCTCATTAATGATATCCCTTCTAGAGTCTTCTCCCCTTCCTCCATTTCTTCTATAAATAGGAAGGATTTTGAGCTCAAATGGCCCTTAACTTTGGAGTCTTTTATTGTTGATTGTTGTAATGCTCCTAATTTTGAAGAGTTAAAAGCATTGGTATGCTACTCATTTTCATATAGATTTATATTTCATCATAGTTTTGATACCTTGTATTGTTATAATCTTCATTTCTAGAGCTAGGATGCATATTTCTTATGATTTTGGTTATATTTAGGCTTTATAGTTTTATTTGAATCTTCCATTATTAGGTTGTATTTGTCACTGGAATATGCATAATCTGAGGGCTATTATGTCATTTTTCATACTCCTAGATAGGAAGCAATATATCAATTTTGGTGATTGTTATGTTTGCTAACCCCTTGTTTTCACTAATGCAATGATCTATTGAAGTGTTGTGTCTCTTTTAAAAGGTACAAAAATCACACACACATCTCTGGCACCCAACATGGGGCAATTTCTCAAAATTTCACAAAATTCTGCTCTCTACCCTTGACATTTTCAAAATTTGTAGGCAGTTTATCGTTTCCGGGAGCAACTTATCATTTCTAGTCAATCTTTTATCATTTCCGGGAGCAAGTTATCATCTGTGGTATATCTTGTATCATTTTTGAGAGTTTTAATATTGTCTGCCACTGCATTTCTGGAAGGTAAAATTTGGCCTTAAAATCATTTCTAGTAAGTTTTTTTTCATTTTTGGTACATGTTATCGTTTCACGTAAAAGGCTTATCATTTTTGGTAAGAAGTATCATTTGGGGTTAAAATGGTATCTTTTTTGGGTTTTATCATTTTGGGTCTCTGAATTATCACCTGGCATCTAGAGGGAAAAAATACAGAGTTTTGTCATTGACAAATTTGATTTCTAACTTACTAACGTGGTTGTTTTCGTGATTGTGATCCTATTTTTAGCAGCCTAACTTGTGTTTGCAGATTGTTGTCAGAGCTAAGAGAGAGAAAAAAAGATACTAACTTGTGGTTTTACAGGTTTCCAATTCCCCCGTCTTGACTTCAATTTTTCTTACGCTTTCAAAACTAAAAATATTTTCCACTCTCATACTAAATTGACCAGAGGAATAACCTCTTTTCCTTTTTAAGGAAAATCAGAAACTCACAAGTCAATTTATGATTTGAAGGGAATTTGGAGTAACTGAACAAAGCAAACAAATCATCTAAATTTTGGGCAAAGTAACTGAACAATCAAATCACTAAATCTTGTGGTTCAATGAACAATCTCATCGTTTAAATTTCCCTTTTGGCAAAGTAATTGAACAAACACAAATCATTTAACATTGCAGGTAATTGAACAAGCAAATATCATTGTCTAAATTTTGGATCAAAAATTGAACAAGAAAATCATCTAACTTTTGGGAAATTGAACAAAACAAATTTTCTTTCACGCATCATCTTTTCATAAAATAGGAATATCTTAAATCAGGCACAACATTGCTTGAGGGAAGGAACTATTTGATTGAAATTTTTTTGGGAGAAAATGGCATGGACTAGGAGAGTATGCTCTTCTTCTTTTGAAGAATCAGAAATTTAGAAATCCTAAGCTCGCCAATCCTTTGTATGCTTATTTAACAGTAGAGGGCCTGTCGGTTGAGGAAAAAATCTCTCAGGAATGACCCAAGTGAGGACAGGTTTTACACCAACCCTTCCAACTCACTATAAATAATTGCTTCCTCATAGGCCAAAGCCTCGGAAGACGGAATCAGTTTTGTTCATGAAATTTTAACATCATTCCTTGAACATGCTTGGGTATGTGTAGAGCGGAGCCACTTGAATCTTTCTTGCGAGACTACACGTATTTGAGTACTCATAGGGCTATACGCCTCAATTTTTCCTTGTGCAATTCTATGGGAGACATTTTTGAATGGATTTCCCCATCATAAACAATGAACTTTATAGACAAACTACCTGATTGATCTCTGAAAGGATGATAATCCTTGTGCAAGGCAAAAAGTAATTTCCCCAAGATGCTTGTCATATCGTGCCCTCACTTGCGTTTGGAGTCGGCTAATACAACATCATGACTCAAGCCATTGTGTGCTTGGTGATGGTTATATTCTGATTAGCATTTGAGTGTGTACCTAAGTCAACAAGCAAGGATTTTCATCCTCTACCTAGAAAATAGGGCATAGGGATGTGTTTGTTCACCCTTTAACAATGCAACAATGCTTGATGTAACTGAAAATCATTAAAAAGATAACACCTTCAAACAAGCAACAAAATTCAAACCTTGGTCTATATGTGTTTTTCACTAACTGAAAAATTTTATAACACGATCTTCGATCAAACAAACTTCACGCACTTCCAAAGACAAAACTGACAAAATTTGACAATGAGAACTTGCATCATTGCCTCTCAAAGGAAGATAGTTTATTTTGGATCCCCTTTTGACTCTTTAAATCTGTCCTTATTGCTTTTTTTTGGTCTCACTGTGGCTGTATCAAAAAAAAATTCAGATGTCTACCTTGCATGTCTTGTCAAACTCTTACAATTTATCTCAATATGTGTGGTCTATCTGCTTTTTACAACAACTTGATTCCCAGCTCACTATCATGGGATTCTAACCCTCTGACACTGGAATCATTTACTTCCACCAAAACAAAAACAACACTTCTACCTAGTGTAACCACCTGGATTTGGTCTACTCTAATCATAGACCCTATTTTCCCTAAGTGTGATCATACCCCCAATTATGTTCAAACAACTCTTCAATCGGCTGACATAATTTATTCAAATCAAATTTAATCTCCTAAGTGATCTAATCACTAAATTTTATTAATCACCTAAGCCAATCAAATCAAATCAATTTAAATCAAAACATTTCAAATCAAACATGGCTAAGGTAATTAATTTAAATGGAATTAAATAAATCCCTATTATATCAAATCACCTCAAAAAGCCTATCTTCTAGCCTAAATTAATCTAATTAATTGGCTATATTCCTAATTAATCATTTAAAGCAATAAAGAGCTTAAATAATTAATATTCCTATTTTTGAATGAATATATTTAATATAATTCATTTCATTAATATTCCCCTAAAACCCTAACCTAACCTACCTCAACCACCTTGACCTTGGGTTCAAACCCATCCCAACCTATTCCCCCACGCTAAAACTAATCCTAATCCTAATCCCACTCTAACCCACCTCCTAATGATGTCACATTCCTAAATATGTGATTAAGGACTCAACCCACTTGAGAAAGTCAACTTTCTCAAGCTTGACTCTACACCCTCTCCATGCCTCTTAGGTGCTTGCACTTAATGCATATGACCTCTCCATGCCTCTTAAATGCTTGCATTTAATGCATATTCCTCAAGCCCATGCTTCCTAAATGCCTTTGGCATTTATTCTTCTTACACCCCATTAATGAGTTCTGCAACTCCATTAATGACCCTTGTCCCCCCTCTCTCTCCTCATTTCTTCTATAAATAGAAGAATTTTTTGAGCACAAATAAGCCTTCATTTTAGATTGAAAATGCATTGTTATGTTGTTAGGATTTATATAGATTCATGTTTCATTTGGTTTTTCATCTTCATGCATTGTTATAATCCTCATTTCTAGAACTAATATGCATGTTATTTAGATATCTTTCTTGTTTTTAATAAAATATTTCATGCTAGGTTGTATATGTCACTACAAAAGGCATAATCTGAGGGCTATTATGTTATTTTTCACACTCTTCCTAGTTAGAAAGCAATAGGTCAATTTTAGTGGATTTCTATGCTTTACTAACCCCATTTTCACTAACGTAATGATCTATTGAAGTGGTGTGTCGCGGGTAACAGTTGCAATATTTCACACACACACCTAGACACACTCACTTAAACGATTTGAGACTCTACTTGACACTATTGGGAAACTTTGATGAAGTTGAGATACAAATACATGGTCAACACAAGACGCAACAAGTACACGTCTAAAGGATCAAAAGTACCTCCTAAATCACCACATTTTCAAGGAGAAACATCTCGCAGTTCCCTACTTGATCTAGACTCTCCAAAAATGGACATGTCCACTCGTGGATGGAGTGAGGCTTTTGACAAATATGACAATAGAAAAAACCAAAATCACAGAGATATCGATGAAGAAGAAGAACCCATATTTGAACGTCCTCTATTTGAATCGGGAAGTGAGGAAGACATCACTGAATAAGAATATGATAAACTCAAATAGAGCAAGAGGTTCCACAAGATAATGGAAAAGATGATTGACAAAGATAAAGATAAATACTTTCTCCATCTAGCATCCACTGGCATAAATTTACCCAAGGATTATGATGTGGAACAACTAAAGAAAAAGGAGGTACCGACTCCTATTTCTATTCTCGCCCAAACAACTTACCTTAATGCAAATGGAGCTTGCAACCCTCAAGCAAGAGAAGGCTAAACCCAAAAAAAAATACTCTGTAGACTCCATTTGTCCATTTCCTTTCGACAAGAGTATCACTATGGTTCCATTCCCTCCCAACGTGGCAAGGCCAAAATATGACAAGTATACAAGAGAGACCATTCCACATGACCATGTTAGAGAATTTTGTGCTCTTAGTATAGAATACATGCATGAACCTACTTACCTCATGTGGCTTTTCCCTGGAATTCTAGGAGGCAACGCCATGTAATGGTTCTCAAAACTTACACCTAAGGTCAAAAATTTTGAGGAGTTAAATCAACAATTTATCTAGCATTACTCCTATAATATCCAACATGATGTGACTATGATGGATCAATGCAACACTAAATAAAAGGCTGACGAATCCTTTACCCACTTTCTACAAAGGTGGAGGAAAATCTTTGCACAGTATTCCTGAGCTATTCCTGAATTTGATAAAATGGAAATCTTTGTCAATAACTTGGTACCCGAGTTAAACTACACATTATAAATGCAAGACTCCCCTAGCTTCAACAAGATGATCAAGGACGCCCTCTGTGTCAAAGAAGTTATGGTCTACAAGGGAGAGATCACTCTTCAAAGTGAAAACAAATCTACCAACTCCAACTCCAACTCCAAACCTAAATGGTGGAAGCAAAACAAAAATGTTGTCAACGATGGCATCGTAGACGCATCCAATGTTGTTCCTAAACCTGAGGTGTTCAATTTGACTAACAGCATGCAAGAAAGAAAAGATGCCAAGGTAACGACCCCCATACCCAAAGCAAACAATGATAATAGCAAGGTTTGGCCATGGACTTCAAAACCTCAAAGAACATTCACTCCTTTGGGAGAACCTCTTGAAACTATTTTGAAAACACTATTAGACAACAAAGTTCTCATAGTCCCAGATTCCAAACCATGGGAGCCAGAATTCAAACCAAAATGGTGGGATGACAATTCTTACTGTGTCTTTCACAAAAACAAAGGACACAAGACTAACAACTATCTTAAACTCAAACATGTTATCCAAGACCTTATTGAAGGAGGAAAAATAAAGGTGGAAGGACACACCACTAAAGAAGATCATACAACATTTAACAAACCGTTCCCTAATTATGAGAAAGGGGAGGCATCTAAAGGAAAAGGTAATGAAGTAAACTACACCTACTCCAATAATGATAATGTGATCAACATGCTAGACATTAAAACTAAATCAGTTAATGTGGTCACAATCAAAGGTATTTCTTTCTAATCGAATGCAGTGACTCAGAGCCAAGCACAGGTCATGATCAAAGGACCTAATTCCTCACCAAAACCAACATCGACATCCAAGGTTCCTATTGTTACTATCCCCAAACCAGCAGCAAAACACATAGTTACTATTCCTGCAGCAAAGTATGACTTGGTGGACCAATTGCAACAAACCTCTGCTAAAATTTCCATTTTTGAGTTGCTTAAAATCTCCACTGTGCATAGGGAAATCCTAGAACAAGCCCTACATGCCACAAATATACCAAAAGACCTTGATATAGACAAATTCCAAGCGATGGTTAATCACATTTCAGCACCACATTATCTCTCCTTTTCTAAAGAGGATGATAAATCATTGACACATCCACATAATCAACCCCTTCATATTGAAGTCCTCATTCATAAATCCCATGTTAGATGCATATTGATAGATGGAGGCGTAGGATTGAATATTTGTACCCCTAATCTAATCAAGAAACTAGGTCTTTTAGAATAGACCATTGACTCTAGAATCAAAATAACTATCAAATATTATTTTAGGAAGAAAGATCCTCTAAAGGTCTTATTGTTCTACCCATCAGAGTCAGAGCAATTGAGAGGAATGTCATATGTCAAGTTCTGGATCTACCCCTAACCTACAACATCCTATTAGGGAGACCTTAAATCTATGAGATGCAATTTGTGTTTTCTACTTACCACCAATGTATCAAGTTCCCACATAATGGGATGGAGGTGAAAATCCCTGCAGACACCAATTATACTTGCAACAATATCAAGGCATGTAGTATGATTCCACATAACAAGGAAGCTATGGATGAAATTGATTTGGAGACTACCAAATACATGGTGATGAAGAGTTTTGGCAAAACCTTAAAACTTGAAGAAATAGGTATGGGAGAATACAAGTTGGACATGACTCTGTCACTGACAGAATTACCAGTATCACCAAGATCCTATGGAAGACCCTCCTCGTCTTTCACACCTACCGCGTCTAAAGAGTCAAAAATCAACAAAGAAACTAGCATGGTTAATGCATCCACATCTTCTTTAGATAACACAGAATAACATGCAGTCTTGGACTGGCTTTACAAAGGAGAACCAAAGGAAGCTAAGGTCAAACATGTAGAAATATCCCCAGAATAGTATGGTAAAGGATACGACCTCCTCAAGAAAATGGGATATAAAGGAAAAGGACCTCTAAGCAACATAGGAAGAGGACTTATTGAACGTGTAAACATGAAGTTCATGAATACTAGAGACAAAACAAGACTAGGTTTTAATACTGAATCTGACAAGCCTGCTTCAAAAGATAGTTCGATCTCTGACAAAGGGAGTGATGAAACAGAAGAGATAGAACTGGAACCATGGTCCAATGAAATATTATTACATGTTGGCACAAAGAATCCTGACTATCAAGGAGAACACTATGTACCAAGCTTTGAGGTACCAAAATATATTCACATACCTTTGTTAGCACAAGCTCCTATTCAAGAGGTAGGAGACACAACATGAGATGATCTAGAGATACCATTGATAGAAACAGTTACTCAAGACACACCTCGACAATAGGATTTACATCCTAACTGGGGGAAGTTAGTCACAATCACACATGTCCTTGATTTACCACACTTTGATCCACAGGTGGCTAACCGAGTACATCAGATAACTATTGCATAATTCTTAAATAGGTCTGATGACGAAATAAAAGATTCTCATGATTATGAATGTGATGAGCTATTTGTCACCATAGAGGATATTGAAATAGATGTGATTCACATTTTTATAGCTCCATCAGCACCCAGTGAGAATCCTAACACTGCTCCTAACAATATTGATATTCCTTAAGCAGAGGAAGATTTCCTTCCCCCAATCATTGATGGAGAGACTGGTGTTCTCATAAGTCTAGAAGAACTTCAGAGGTGACAAGCAAGAAGCCTCCTTTTACAAAGAGATGTTGATGAAATTTCTACTAATGAGTCACTAGAGTTTGGTCCACATATAACTAACAACGACCATTTTAATGATGATCTAACTCTTATTGATCTAAACATTGAAGAGATTAACTTAACAGGACATGTCATGTCAATTAATAGTGTTGACGCTAACGCGATGTTGTCCTTCCCAGAGTTTGACTCCTTTTCATTAATAAACCCAGACCTAATTGATTGGACTAATACAGATCCTTCTCCTATCCTCCACTTTCCCAATGAGTACATCTTAGCTTTCTATCTAAATGCTTGTGAACCCTACCCTTCTTCCACCAATGCAAGGAGCATGAACATGTCACAGGAGGATATCAAGTTTCTCAGTCAAAAATTGAAAAATAAAAAGAATAAGAGAACTGACTATGAAAACCACATTGTGGCAGTGTCAGATCCTAAAATAGTAAAAACAAAAGACGTATCTGATGGTGAAAACCTGTCAGAGGCACCAAAGGATGAGATTCTTGATATCCTCCCTGAGCACTTTCAAGAAAGGTATTGATTTTTGATAGAACCAACACAGCCAGTTAATTTGGGCACAACTAAAGTTCCTCAAATAGTACACCTAGCACAATCTTTGTTAGAAGAGGAGAAGACATGGTTCACCGAGTTCCTGAAAGAGAAGAAAATCAAATTTGCATGGTCTTATACAGATATGCCTGGACGGGATCCTGAATTGATAATGCACCACTTGTCTATAGCTCTTGGGATCAAACCCGTGAAACAAAAACTTAGAAAGATGCATCCTCATGTTGCATTGCTAGTAAAAGCGGAGCTAGAGAAATTGTTTAAAGTTGGATTCATCAAAGTCATTGATTACGCAGGATGGATCTCCAATGTAGTGCCAGTATCTAAATCTGATAAATCTATCAAGATATGTACAGACTTCAGAGACTTAAACAAGGAATGTCCTAACGATGACTTCCCCCTACCTAATATTGATATGATCATAGACCTCACAGTAGGCTACCAAATGTATTCATTAATGGATGGTTTCTCAGGCTATAATCAAATTAAAATTGCACCTGAAGATCAAGAGAAGACTGCATTTACATGCGCATGGGGAACCTTTTGCTAGAATGTCATGCCATTTGTGTTAAATAATGTCAGTGCTACATATCAAAGAGCCATGACTACTATATTCCATGATATGATGCATAAAACATGGAGGATTACGTGGATGATACCTTAGCTAAATCAAAAGAAAGGATCACTCACATTAATGACTTAAGGAAGATATTAGATCGAATGGAGCAATTTCAACTCAAGCTCAATCCAAAGAAATGTGCCTTTGGGGTCTAATCAGGTAAGCTCCTAGGATTTATTGTCTCGGCAAAAGAAATTGAAGTAGATCTGGAAAAAGTCAAAGCTATACTAGAAATGACTCCTCCACGCAACACTAGTCAAATGAGAACATTACAAGGGAGACTTCAATCAATCCAAAGGTTCATGTCACAACTTACTGATAGAGCCCAACCCTTTACCAAATTACTACATAAAGGGGTCACCTTCAAATGGGATGAACACTGTGAAGCCAACTTCAGAGAATTAAAAGAGTACCTAGCTACTCCTCCTATTATTATGGTGCCTATTCATGGAAATCCATTACTCCTGTATATTTCAGCTACAGCTACATCAATAGGAGTATTTCTCACACAAGAGGATGAAACTAAGAAAGAAAGAGAAATCTACTACATCAGTAGAACACTAGTCTCCTATGAACTCAATTATAGCATTATTGAGAAAGCATGCTTAGCAGTTGTCTTTGCATCACAAAAATTGAGACATTACATGCTCTCACATACAGTATGGCTCATTGCAAAGATTGATCCTTTGAAGTACCTCCTGAGCAAAAAAACATTAACATGACGTCTGGCAAAGTGGGTCCTTATTTTGAGCGAATTTGACATAGAGTATGTAGACAGAAGAGATATTAAAGGACAAGTCCTCATAGATCAACTAGTTGATTCACCACTCCAAGATGATGAACCTTTAAGGATTGAATTCCCTGATGAGACCATTATGCATCTAGCTGAGTATCTGTGGAAGATGTACTTTGATGGTTCTTTCATGCAACAAGGCTTTGGGGTAGGGGTTCTATTCATAAATCCTCAAGGCTACAAGATACCCAAGTCTTACAAATTGATGTTTTCATGCACGAACAACATTTTTGAATATGAGGCATTGGTAAACAGTCTTAAACTTGCTATGGAGTGGAAGATTATAGAGTTACATGTGTATGGTGACTCCCAGCTCATTATCAATCAAATCAATGGAGATTATCAGATGAAAGATGAGAATTTGATGCCCTACAAACAAATAGTTGATGACTTAAAGAAGTACTTTGTCTTTATCACATTCTAGCAGATACCCAGAATAGAGAACAAAGCTGTAGATGCTATGGCTACATTGGCGTCCATGTTTTTTTTTGTTTTTTTTTTAAGCAAAAGTGGCTACATTGGCGTCCATGTTACAACTAGAGGAACATCAATTCCTCTATGAATTCTTGGTGGAAGAATTATCCTATCCTACTTTTAATACCCCTTAATACCAAGTAATTTGTGCTTTGAACACCCCAGACCAATCTCGGTATGCTAATATTATTGCTTACCTAACTGACCAAACCATTCCCACTAATCTATCCAGAAATGAAAAAAGATCCTTGATTAGGACAGCATCGTGTTATGTCTTCATAACTAATAACTTATATCGATGAGGTATCAACGGTACGCTTCTTAGATGTTTAGAAATTGAAGATTCAGATCGTGCATTAAAAGAAGTCCACGAAGGTGTATGTGGATTGTTAGTAATATTAATTGAGAGGGGGGGTGAATCAGTGGCCTCAAAAATTTATCCTTCAAACTTTAACCACCAATCAATAAACCTCAGATTATTATGTCCTTACAAGATGTATGCCATGAAATACTAATAATGATTAACTGTCTATTGGTTTGCTCTGTCAATCCTTATTCTTTCTTGATTATCGATAAGCAGTATAACTATTTACCGAAACTTAATAAATAAGAAGAGTATACCGATCAATCCAGAATGAATTATGTAACATATAAAATAGTAAAGAAATGAATCATACAAACATAACACATGGATTTTTAACGTGAAAACCCTGTTAAGGGAAACACCACTGGGACCGGTACCCCAAATTTTCACTCTTCTAAAGTGAGCCCTGTTAAGAGCCAACCCTGTTAAAGGTTACAAACACACTATTAGGTGTGACCTTGTTAGAGGATTTTATACATAGAGGTTG
>MU228495.1:984094-999122 GCA_018584345.1 Thuja plicata | reverse complement strand
CCCACCCCAGTTTTACTTTCTATTTGGAAGGTTTCTGGGTCACCAAATCTTTGTGTTATGTGTTATGAATGATTATATTTTCATGCTTGCAGTAGACTAGATGAATGAATGGTCAAAGTATATACATATGCAGAAATGTTTTAAAGTTTTCAGAGTTACTGATTCACCCCTCCCCTCTCAGTAACTTGGTTAGTCTTTATTATTTCCAACAGAAGTCATTCTAGATCGCATGGAATAATTTCAACTAAGATTAAATCCTAAAAAGTGTGCATTTGGAGTTACCTCTGGAAAACTACTCGGATTCATCATTTCAGCAAAAGGAATAAAGGTAGACCTTGAAAAGGTCCAAGCAATCATAGATATGCCACCTTCTAGAAACATTAGTCAAAGGAGGAGTCTTCAAGGACATCTTCAATCTATAAGGAGATTCATTTCACAATTGGCAGATAGAGCTCAACCCTTCAACAAGAACTTACACAAAGGAGTCAAATGTGTTTGGAATGAGGATTATCAAAAGAGAATAGATCAAATCAAGAAATACTTGGCAAATCCTCCTATTTTAATGCCTCCTATCCCAGGGAAACCACTTATTCTACACATTTTAGTGACAAAATCTTCTTTGGGGGCATTAATAGCTCAACTTGATGAACATGGGAAAGAAAGAGAAATATACTATATTAGTCGCACTCTTGTTTCATATGAGGTTAATTACACCAGCATTGAGAAAGCTTTCCTTGCAGTTGTGTTTGCTTCTTAAAAGTTGTGACATTACATGCTTGCACACACTATACACCTCATAGCAAAAATAGATCCACTCAAGTATTTGCTAGGTAAGGCTTCCCTCACAGGTAGACTTTCTAAATGGATGATGATACTTTCAGAGTTCAACATAGAGTACATTGAGTGTAAAGCAATCAAAGGACAAGCCATAGCAAATCAATTGGCTGATTTCCCATTACAAGATACTGCACCTATTTAAGTTGACTTCCTAGATGAGCACCTCATGTATATGACTGAAAGAACATGGAATATGTTCTTTGATGGATCTTTTATGCAAAATGGTTCAAGAGCTGGTGTGTTGTTTGTTTCTCCTCATGGGTACACAATTCCTAAGTCTTACAAGTTATTGTTCCCATGTACAAACAACATTGTTGAATATGAAGCTTTAACAAATGGACTCAAGATGGCCATAGAATGGAGAATCATAGAGTTATGTGTCTATGGGGATTCATAGCTGATAATCAACCAAGTTAATGATGAATATCAAACAAAAAATGCAAAACTGGTACCTTTCAAGAAAATGGTTGATTCCTTGAAATGATACTTCACATTCGTCACATTTCAAAAAATCCCTAGAGCATAAAACAAAGCAGCTGATGCTATGGCTACACTTGCTTCACTCCTTCAGTTAGAGCAACATGAATCCAGATTTGAATTCCTGGTGGAAGAGCTACATCACCCTATCTATGAATCCAAAGAAAGCCATGTCATTTGTACCTTTGTTGGTCGTGAGTCATCCTTTTATGGTGCCATTTACTCATACCTTCATGATGGAATTATACATGAAACCTTTAAACAATCTAAACGCAGAAACCTTACCTGAAATGCCTCTCGTCATTCCCTTATCTCTAGTGATTTGTATAGGAGGGGTCTAGATGGAACACTTCTTAGATGCTTAGAAAAGGAAGAATCTGACCAAGCGTTAGTTGACATCCATGAGGGCATCTATGGGGGACATTCCAATGGTCTTTCCATGGCCCAAAGGTTGCTTAGGGTGGGGTACTATTGGCCTATAATACAGATTCACATAGTAGCTCTTTTGCAAAGTCATGTGAAAAGTGTCAAAAACATGGTAACCTGAGACATGCTCCAGGTAGGGAGCTCATTCCTTCTATATCTCATTGGCCATTTCAGCGCTGGGCCTTTAATATTGTTGGGCAGATTCATCCCAACTCATCAGGTGGACACAAGTTTATTATCATTGTTACTGATTACTTCACTAAATGGGTAGAAGTTGTCTCACTTTCTGTTGCTTCGGGCATGACAATTTCTCTATTCATTTTGAACCATATCATCTGTCGATATGGAGTGCCTTCTGAGATTATCACTAAAAATGGATGCTAGTTCAAAAATAAGGGCCTTAAACAACTCTGTAATAAATTCAAGATTAAACAACGTTGGTCCTCCATTTACTTCCCGCAAGGAAATGGTCAAGCAGAGGCATCAAACAAAACCATTCTTAAAATCTTACATAGAAGAGTCTGTAAGAATGGTAGAGATTGGCACTTAGAGATAAATTTGGCTTTGTGGGCCTATAGAATGAGTATTCGTACTCCTACTGGGGCTACTCCTTTTGCCCTTACATATGGCGTTAAGCAGTGTTACCTTTAGAGGTTGATATTCCTTCACTTAGAGTTTCCCTCAAAGGTCTAGTTACAGATGAAGACTACTGTGCCATGAGACTTCAAGAGTTAGAACTTCTAGATGAGAAACGTCAAGTGTTATTTGACCATATGAGGGTTTATCAAAAGTGCATGTCCAAAGCCTTCAACAAAAAGGTTTGCCCTAGAGAATTCCAAGTGGGAGAGCTTGTCCTACGTGAAAATCCTAAGAATCAACAACATAGAGATCAAAAGGGAAAATTTGAACCTAATTGGCTTGGACCTTACATAATTACAACAACTTTTGGTTTAGGTGCTTATTTACTATCTACAGCAGAGGGAGAGTAGCTCCCTGATCCTATCAATGTCTTGCACCTAAAGAAGTTCTATCCATGATGCCCATTCTTTGTACATAATTATTAATCCCGAAAAAATCCAAAAAAATGATATATTGTCAAAAATTCTAAAAATCAGAACATATCCTCAAAATGATCATCTTAGTGAAAACCTAGAAATAGGCGCTTTAATGTATCTCCAAAAACATTATATATTCCAAAAATGCAAAAGAAATTTAAAAATTTAAAAATTCAAACAAAAAAAGAAAAAGTGCCTTCGTGAAAACCTGGAAACAGGCGCCTTGGTAGCAAAAAATTGTAGTAAAATCCAAGTGGTGAAAACCTGGAAATGGGCACTACTTGAGGCCTTTGCACCCTTGTTTCTTAACGCATGTCCTCAACACTTAGCCTTTCTCCATCATGCCTTGCCCTTGTTGCCTTGGTTTGGAATTGGTTTTTGTCTTTATCTAGGGGGCATAACTGTGTTAGCTTTGGTCTCTTGGATGCGTTAGTATTTAGGACATCTCACAAATGGTGTTTCTCAACACCACCCCAACTGTATTTTTCAATACAACCCCTGACATCGAGTGTTTTTCAACACTTATCGGTTGGGTCTTACCCAGTTTTGTCATGTGATCTTACCTAGTTGCAAGCATTCGATCCTTATCCTCGTAACTCGGTATCAGTTAACACACTTAAATTTTTAAACAAAACACTAAATGCTTGAGCTATGTCATGATCTTTTCTTTGTGTGCTGACTGTTATTGATCTTCGTTGAGTGTCCTTGTCTAATAAGTCTCTCCAGGATGCATAGCTAGAGGACTTGGGGCATGGGGCATGTTTTTACTTGCTTTCTTCTTGTGGGTGTGGTCTTGAAACTCTAGAGTGTCTCTTGTTGTCCCCTTGAAACACTTAGGAGATTTGAGGCTTCATCCTTGACTGTTTTCACACAACCGTTCTTATGGTCATCCCAACATTTATGCCTTGATGCGGGCATGGTTTTGCTACATGGGTAAGCTAACATCACAGTAATCTTGACCTTTATGTCTTTGATGCTTATGTTAGAATATTTCCACATTTCAATCTGATATAAATTACAATCATATCTTCATAGTTGCGCTTGTGACTGGTGATGATTGTGTGATTTTTCGATGTCCGTTAATAATGGCCCAATGATGAAAATAAGTTCCTTAACATTCTCTAATGAATGATGAACACAAAATCCTATGTTACAATTGCTCTATTGCAAGTACACCTTTGCATTTTCATGTAGCTTGCACTGTTAGACTTCATGTTAATTTGCATTTTTAGGCTGCATTATGAGTTTGAGAGGGTTTCCTTCATCTTTCTTGTGGAATTCAATCAACTGTGGTCATGTTTGATCTTCATTTCCTTATCTTCTTTCGTGATCTCAATCGAAATTTTCTATCTTAAACAATTGATTACTTTTGGGGCATTCTCTTTCTTAGGGCA
Source organism: Thuja plicata (assembly GCA_018584345.1). Lineage (NCBI taxonomy): Eukaryota > Viridiplantae > Streptophyta > Pinopsida > Cupressales > Cupressaceae > Thuja > Thuja plicata. The sequence continues at coordinate 994,933 of MU228495.1, read as the reverse complement.
AATTCTCTTTCTTCTCTCCATTTCTTTCCACCTCTTCCAAACTTCTATCTTCCATTCGCTTTCACCCCACTTCTTTTCTTCTAATTCAACCTTGGGGCATAATCTTTCGTGCTTGATAATCTACCTTGGTTTTGTGATCCTTATATCTTTCATCTTACATCAAGAACCTTATCTTTAGTTCGATTTGATCAAATTCATCAATTTGTGGTTTCTCCTCTATCTCATTTCGATTTCGATCACAAGGGGGTAGTACCTATCAAACTTCAATCCTTGATTCAGCTTTATCAATCCTATCATTTGCTCCGATTGGGGCAACCTTGCTTGAGATTCTTATCTTGGACATGTCAATTACCTATTTACAGGGGTGTTGACCTTTTCTTTTTCAAATAGCTTATCTTTGTCCTGATGTGTTTTTGTCCGTTGATCACACGTCTGGGTTGTTTTGTGATCCCAAATCAATCTCACACTTCAGCTGCATTCTTTGACTACATGTGTTCCCATAAAGATCACACATTAGTCAAAGAGGGGCAAATGTATGCACCCTAAAATGGTTGCCTAGACTATGGGCCCCATTCTTCAATTTATCAAATGACAGAATCAATTTATCAAATTCCTGAATCAATGCCTTGCAATATTTTCAATTCAAATCAATTTCCTTGATCAAATCGTAATTAATTCAATTATTTCAATATTTCCTAAGGTTTGATCATTTCATCAATAATCTTATTTAATTAAAAGAAAACATTCCTTTTTATTAAATAAAATAAACTTATTTAATTAAAATAAAATCTCTTTTTATTAAAATAAAATCTCTTTTTATTAAATAATCTTATCTTGTTCAATTAAAATCTCTCTTTTTATTAAATAATTTTATCTTATTTAATTAAAATATCTCTTAGTTAAATAATATTATTTTATTTAATTAGAATCTCCCTTTTAATTAAATAAAATAATCTTATTTAATTAAAATAAAATCTCTCTTTTAATTAAATAAATAAAATCCCCACTTAAATCCCTCTTTGTGATAAAAAAGGAAATAAATTAAATATAAATAAATAAAAATTCCTTTTTCTCTACACATATTCCTAAGTGGTGGGTTTTTTCCTCTCACTTGCCTTTTTAGGGATCTATCCCGCATTGCTCTTGAGGATGTTTTCCTCTCCACACTTTCCTTTATAAGGAACCCTCTCCTTCTCATTTTAGATATAGAATTTTCATGTTATTGTTATGCTGCAGGTTTGGAGAGCAATTTTGGAGGAGAGTTTGAGCATTTGAGCTTGAACCATGCAACTTCTCTACTTCTTGTCTTCTTCTTTCATGCATCCATGACAATCCATTTAGATTAGATTCATATTAGTTTAGATGCATATTTCCTTTCATAGATTAATCTTGCATATTTCCTTCATAGATTAGCTTGCATATTTCCCTTCATGCATTGTTATCATATTGATTAGTTTCCTTCCATGCATTGTTATCATATAGAATAGTTTCCATTTTCATTTGCAATGCATATTTGATGATCATGGAGACTAGCATTCTTGTTTTTCCTCTTCGAATCTCTCATTTTATGGTGTACTTGCATGGGCATAACTAGGCCTAAACTGAGGGCCTTCATCACAAACCCTTGCACTCCATGAATAGGGAGCTATGACTCACCATTTGAGACCTCATTCTTGAGAAATCTTGAATATAATGACTCATAGAAGTGTGTCACATTTTCAGCACACAATGGCTAGTTGAAGAAAAAATAAAAAATAATTGTAGCCTGCAATATGGCAAACACAAATAGTAATGTTTTGAATCAATGCTTGGGTGGATGGAAATTTCTTATCTCTAACTTTTTGTCAATATCTTGCTCATGAAATTTCAATGACCAAAGAAAAATTTAAACAAAATTGAAAAAAAGTCCAACTTTGAGCTAGTGTTGATTTTTTTTGCTTGGGTAGTGTCATTGATGACAGTGTTTGTTGGGTGGCAATTTTGCAACTATTTGGTGGTAATTCAATTGCTAGCGCTAGCAGTTGTGAAATCTCTACTCACTGTTTAGTAAGCCTCTATTAACTAGAGCTTCCTTCATTTCAGTTTAGATGTGAATTTTCACCACAAAATTGTTAACTGCATAGTTTCTAGATTTCTACGGATGTCCTTAAGGTTTAAAAATTGATTAGTGATTTATTTGTATGGTCGTGTATGCTTATAAGCCTTTGTGCTAGCACTAAGCATTATACAATATAACATATATATTTTTAAATTTTTTAATGAAATCATTTGTATGATGTACACTTAGAACAAATAAATTATCATAATCTCTTCACACCAAAATTGGACAAATTATAGATAAAATTAATCTATTTAACCTTTTGAATACAATGACAAGGTCTATTTGGGTAAAAAATGCTCCAATAGAAAAAAATTTCGCTAGATCTAGTCTTGAAACCCTTATTTACTTCTATTTCATATGGTGAGTGAAACAAAAACTAAATCTAACTTTCTTGAGCCTCTGAAATGTAGCGGGGTAGTAAGCAATGCTTTTACAATAACCTAAATAGCTCCAATTATCAATCTCACTAAAAATGCACATACAAATACAAGATTAAGAGATATTTTCATACCCTTTTTTATTCTTTGTATCATATGAAAACACAAGAGAAGAGCATAAGAAAATTTGCATGATCATAGGAAAAAATCAATATCTTCATGAGAGATCCATATACTCACTCTCAAAACCAAAGCTTTGATACCATTTTAGAAATCTAAAACAAATGATTATCCAAGATCTTTCTTTAAGATAGATAATGTATAAAACTTTAAACAAAATAAAGCAATTCCAGACTTGTGATTCTGAGAGATGTGTAAATTTCAAGATGCCAAGATTGCACTAGGAGCTTGAAGAAAAGTCACAAAATAATGACTACTCACAAGAATTTATGAGTACACCAAGTTTATAATAGAGTGCAAAATAATATCTAGGCGGTGAGTCTATATAGAAGTAGGAAGAGGATGTCGGTGGAAAATCCAACCAATAGGGTGTGACAACCAATATTAAATAAATTGATCAAATAAGTAAATACTCCACCCCATAAGGAAGGTTGCACCCCAGATAGGGACATCTTAAAACCTTGTCCTAACTATTAGTTAATTAATTAGGAGATAAGATCCCAAGGCGTCCAAGGAACTTTCATATGACTTTACAAAGTTAATATAAAATAAATTCAAGAAGTTAGATAAAAATAACTAATATAAAATTACCTCACAATATTGGTCAAGCAAAGAGATACTTGAGACTTTAGTAAAAATATATTGTTGAAATTGCAAGAATGTTGTAATATCATGGAGTCTTCGCATACAATTATCAAATGGTCAAGGGTGTTATTAGACTAGTATAAATGCTAGTAAATGTAATGTATAATACTAAGAGATTGAAATTTTGAGGGTAAAATTGAGACATAGGTTCAAAACAACAAACAAGAGGGTTAGGCAACTCTTCAAGTCACTCCATATTGGTTACCATTGACTACGATAGGTAGTAAGTGGAAATGTACTCCAAAATGGCTACTAAATATGAACTATTAAAGGATGTTAGCATATTATGCTAGTGTCCAAATAGTTTCAATTTTGAGAAAGATGAGACAAAAGAAAATTACTAGGTCATGATAGCTATAATATCAATTTTGACAATTGAGATCACGAGAAGCAAGGCCTTGGAAAAATGGGCAAAAGAAGGTCGAGGTAACAACTAAAATGGATTCAAAACATAGTAGGAGAGGAAGGCACTAAAGTGATTCCACATGATAATGAAAAAATGTAAATTGTTACAAAAATTGATAGAATTGTTTACTTCTAGTTTATCTAACTTATGCAAGAAAAGTAGTTTCCTTATTATTATTTTTAATCTTGTGTCTTGTCTTCTGATATTAGCATGGTTTGATGGTGAAGTTGTAGTGTTGGTGTTCTTGTTATCAAATTTCATACCCTATTGGAGTGTAATTATTGAATGGTTATATTAGGGATGAGGTCCCCTATTTGTGACCTCACTAGTTTATAGCTTTGGATAAAAAACATATACCCCTTTTTAAAAAATGCTTGTTTTCTCCTTTGCAACAATTCTAGCTAATAAATCTAGAATAAAATAGAACATTACATATCAAAATCCTTCTGAAGAAATAATGAAAATACAAAACAATTCTTTTTTAAAAAGCTAGAGCTAAAATTGGTCTCTATGTTGTGAAAGAAATGCTAACACATTAGTGTATTATCACCAATTGACAAAAAATAATTTGATTATTAAACCTACTAAAATAATAGTAAGGTGTTAGATGGCAATAAGAAGTAAATGCACCAACCTAATATGAGAGATGTCTTGATAGGATGCTAAAACATAACACTTTAGTGGTGAGTAATTATTTTCTGTGTTGAACCATAGGCTTTGTAATGATCATTAACTGATAGGGAAAATAAGAAATAAATGCACTAAGCCAAAAATCTATCATTGAAGTTAACCTTCTTATAACTATATTTTAAGTTAAAATAGGTTACTCTTTCTTGAATTTTACATAAATGAAAAAAGATGAACCATTTTAATTCTTCTCTCGTACTTTATTATAATAAAATAGTTTTTCCAAAATTGCCAACTAAATATTTTCAAAATCAAATTATGATATTTGAAAACTAAAAATCATCATTAAAGCTCAAATCAAATTCTAACTTTTCAAACTACCTTTGTAATATATAATGTGAAATGACTTGTAGATTACCACAACATGTACACAATGACAAGATAATAAGTTCAAGATAATAAGTTGTATTGAAATCTAGGAAAGCATTAAGTATGAAAGTTTTGCTTGGAAGGAGATGATGCCATTGCCATTATCAATTCTAAACATCTACTTGTATATTTGTATAGCTAGTAGTTTGCACATGAAGTGGAAAAATAAGTTTTATTATCTTTATTGAGTCCAACTTCTTAGATTATATATTAACACAACATGTTCAAAATGGAAGAGACAAAGTTGTATTGAAGTCTAAGGAAGCATTAAATGTAGAATTTTTGCTTGGAAGGAAATGATACATTGTCATTATCATTCATGAACATCCACATTTATATTTTTGTGAACATTGATGTGTACATAAAATGGAAAAATAAGTTGTATTGCCTTCATTAAGTGCAACCTCTTAGATTGTACATTAACATGTGTACATAATGGAATTCAGATAAGTTGTAGTATTGAAGTCTAGTGAAGCATTGAGTATGAATTTTTTGCTTGGAAGGGGGTGAGACCTTTGTCAGTATTATTAATGAACCCGCACATGTATATTTGTATGAACATTAATGTGCATGTAAAATGGAAAATTAAGTTTCGATACCTTCATTGAGTCCAACTTCTTACATTGTACATTAATACAACATGTACAAAAACAAAAGAGGCTGAGTTATATTGAAGCCTAAGAAAATATAAGTATAAAATGTTTGATTGGAAGGAGGTGAGGCCATTGTGATTATCATTTATGAACACCCACTTGTATATTTGTATGGACGTTAGCACAATGTCCAAAATGAAAGAGACAAAGTTGTATTGAAGTCTAGGGAAGCATTGAGTATGAATTTTTGCTTGGAAGGAGATGATGACATTGTCATAATCATTTATGGACATCCACTTATATATTTTTATGAACATTAATGTGCACATAAAATGGAAAAAGAAGTTTTATTACCTTCATTGAGTCCAACCTCTTAGATTGTACATTAATATGTTTGCATAATGAAATTTAGACTAAGTTGCATTGCAAGTCTAGTGAAGCATTGAGTATGGATTTTTCGCTTGAAAGGATATAAGACCATTTCCATTATTATTAATGAACCCACACTTGTATATTTGTATGGACATTAATGTGCACATGAAATGAAAAGATAAGTTTTATTACTTTCATTGAGTCCAACTTTTTGCATTTACATTACCACAACATGTCCAAAAATAAGAGAGAACGAGTTATATTGAAGTTTAAGAAAGCATTGTGTATCAAATTTGCTTGGAAGAAGACGAGACCATTATCATTATCATATATGAACAACCACATGTATATTTGTGTGGACATTAAGATATACATGGAATGAAAAAATAAGTTTGAATATCTTCATTGACTCCAATTTAGATTATACAATAAAAATAAATGTATATTTCAATTGAAATAAAAACTAGAAAATAAATAAATATAAAGTAAACAATCAATCACATTTTTAATGCTAAACTATCTCAATCAGTAAAATAAAAAAAATACTTAATTAATTTTTAAAAAACTTAGATATGGAACACTATAATATACTATATTATATCCTACAATAACATATAAATTGACTGATTATAATAAAATAATAATATCCCTGAAAACACTCTCTTATAATCTCCCTTCCTTGTCACGGACCAATAAGTGTCTATATCTAATGATTCTCCAAACATTTTTATTTTGAGGTCAAAAAATATATTTTGTTCCCAGCCCTCGCAAAAAACTTTCATAATATAAGCCAAAGTCTTCTTAGTGAATGCAACAAAATTTATTTCGTTTGCTGAAAACGACAAGATCAATAAGACGAAGGAACTTACCAAACACATGTAAAGCGAGGCTGTTCACACCAAAGGAAAGACCCCACCATGGTTAGCTTGATTAGAAAACACCCCAACGTCTCACTCTTAATGAGGTATACTGTTAACATCAACGTATGACAACCCTTTCTTTCACCGACAACTTTCCTTTTGTTTTAAAAAATAATATTTGCAACCAAATCCCTAGCCTTGTATTGCTTTTTCCCGTACACCTGAACCCCCTATTCTAATATACCTTTTTACTAATTATAGCGTGTCTCCAACCATACAACTTCCTCTTAAAACCTCTAGACCAAACAAGCTTTATGGGGCACATTCATGTCCCCGGTTGAAGTATTTTATTGTTTCATCTCTAATTGAGTGAAAAGGAACATTCCCTAAATTTGGTAACATTCCTTTGAATTTGGTAGGATTAGGGTGGGGTTCAATGGAGGGGGATGGTGCTCCTAATCTTGGTGTAGAGAGGGAAAAGATGAGGAGAGATCTTGTTTGAAGAAACTTGGAATGGGTGTAAAGTGAATATGATAAATAAAGGTATTTAGTTATATATTTAGGGAAGATGATTTTATATAGAGAGATTGAATTATGAATGTCTTTACATTTGAAATGAGTATGATGGTTTGCACTTTATGATTTTGTTTTTCAAGATTGAATTTTGTAGTTTGAGTCAAACTTATTAATTTATGTTTAATAAGTTTACATGAACCCATTTCTCATGAGAATGAATGGTACATTTAACGCTCATTATATCTAGGTCATATTTACAAAAGTGAAGCATTAGGCATTTCAAGGAGGTTTTTGAGTTGAACTCATTGACCCATGTTTCATGAGTGGTGGTTAAAAGAACCCATCTCTCATGAGAATGACTGTACACTCAACACTCATTACATTTAGGTGATGCTTACAAAGGTGAAGCATTGGGCTTTTTCAGGAGCTCACCCATCCCAATAGTACTACAACTCAAGCACACTTAATTGTGGAGTTTCCTCCAAGGTTAAGCCCACTTAGCTTGCTACCCACAATGTTTGTAGCTTGTTTTAAAATTAGAGTATTATTTATATATTATGGTCATCAAATTATAGATAAAGGTTAGGTTTATGTGTAGAAATGATGAGTGCCATAATTTGTAGATTGTTTCAAAATTGGATAATTATGTCTATATTATGGTGGCTAAATCTATAGCCTAGGGGTAGGTTTATATATGTAGAAAAGATTCGGTAGTCTATGTACTTTTGTTTTTGGATTCTTTGAATTACCTCTATCTTTTTTTAATCTTTTTCAATGTTGGAGATTAGTTGTATTTGAGAATAGTTTAGGAGGATTATTGGTATGTCACAACAAGATAGTTTCCTTTAGGGATAAGCCAATGCTAGAGGAATGAGCACAACTTTGTGCAAGGTTATGTCATTTGTCATTATGTACATGTATTAAGGTATTTTTCTAAAATAGGCATAAAAAATGAGAAATGATATGGATATGCAAGTTTAACCATTATATTTTTCTACAAGATTGCCATGCATGTGAATCCTAAGATGATCATGTATGTCGAAGTATGTAGTACTCCAAGCATGCATACAAAGTAAATATTCAAACATAAAAGAATATAATGAGGTCCATATAAAATATTGGACCATGTACGATGTCATCATGTAAGTGTGTCATTTGTCATACACTAGCCATAAAAAATTACAAAATAAACATAATTTATTTCTGACTTCACCTATTTCTCCTTTTTATATTTGTTAGATAGATAAGAAGGTAAGATCACTTACTGATGCTAAGAAGAATAGTATGATTCCATTGAAAAATTCTTTTGAAATATTAAGAATAGAGCAGGTTGCTCCCAATAAGGGTTTACATTCATGCTTTAATATTTGTAATAAGGTTTTGGAAAGAAAGGGAAACCCTAGGGATAAGACTATTCCTTAGTCTAAATTCATCCCCCCTTCCTTTGGCAAAACCTTAGATACCCGATCAGGGTCTGTATCTACCGGGACGAATATTGAGCATCCTAAACCTAAGAGCAATATACACAATGGTGGGGAAAATAAGAAGTCCTCAAACTATTATTCTCCTCCCCATCGGCATAGGATTGATGAGGATCTAAAGCATCAATCTCATCCAAAAAATGCTAGGATAAAGGCTCCTCAATCTAAAGTTTCCTTGACAGTTTACACACCGCCTCATAGGCGGAACAGTAATAACATGCTTGATTACTCTAATGATAAAGTTTTTCCTAACAAGTTATTTTTAGATGATAATATAATAGCACAAAATCAGAAATATTATGAAGATGCAGGTATTATAGTCCGATGGAAAGGAGTAGGGGCTAGTGTTCATGAAATTTCAGAAGCCCTAACAGCAATGCTTCCCAGCGAGGTAAGTATCACTGTCCTAGTTGATTTCTTTTTTCTCATAGATTGCAAGTCATCTGAAATTAATAGGAAAATATTAGGAAACTATAATCTGAAATACAGGAATGAAGATTTTTTTGTAACTAAATGGATGCCATTATTCAATCCATTATATTTAGAAAACTTTGAAGTAGAAAAAGCTATTTTTCTCAGAAATTTACCGATAGAGTTATCAAATATTGACTCTGTTAGTCAAATTGGTAATAAAATTGGTAAATTTATGAGGGTCTGTGAAGTCCAAACCCCTTAAAACAGAGAAAACTATTATTGTTAAGATGAACCTACATCAGAATTTCATTCCTCATATTTATTTAAATTTCAATAATAACTCAGTAATTGTTAATCCCATTATTACTGAAAACTTCATAGAAGTTGTCAGTAATAATGCTGTGATTAACAAGGATCCTATAAATTTATTAGATAATCCTCTCAGTAAAGGGGAGGTGGAAGTAATACTTTGTAAAGATAAAGGGGGCTTCACGGTAGCAAACACAAGGGATATACTTCAAGATTCTCAAGCACCCTCTTTTAAAATCAGGCCACTCTCAATTGAAATATGCACATCCACAAATACCTCTCCTTCAGAGAATAGTGAAGGGTTACAGCCCACTATTTCTAAACAAGATTTAAATAGCAATCAAGTTTTGGAAACACAAATAGAAATGAGAAGGGATGCCCAATTGTGGGCCTCCCTGAACATCTTTCAGCAACAGCCGATGAATTATCTTATTCCGGCTATGAATTTAACATTGAGCAAGATAGAAAAAACATAGATTTTACAAAGACAACAAATCAAGACAATCAGATTTTGGAACCTATGCCTAAGAATGATATTGCCAATTACACAGAGATAGATAAATGCAATGAAGAAATTAAAATTATTACAAATTATATAGGTGAGTCCCTCACAGATGAGCTAATGGATCTCTTTATCAATGAGATCTGTGATGGAGAAGAACTGCAACTTCAAAAAGATATATTGATTAAAAAAATAATGGAATTGAGAGAAGAGGAAAAAGAACATACAGAGCCTATGATGGTCCAGCAGAGGGACATAGAATCTAAACTATCTATTCCTATAGAAATGGAGATCTTAGATAAAAATTGCTTGGACAACATCTTTGAATCGTATGGCAAAGATGTTATAGATCAAGAAGATGCACTCACTGATAGAGAGGCAGGTTATAATAATAACAGTCCTCATCATGATGAAAATAATATAGAAAACATTAATGGTCTATTTGGTATATCAAAAGAGGATAGACAACTTGGAATAGCCATTAACAAGGAAGGGTTGTCTAGCCCCAAAATTGATAAGATTAAGAAGAAGAGGGGAAGAAAGTCCTCCAAAGAACTTCGAGCCTTAGCTGGCTGTGAGGAGAATAAAAAAGAATTAATTGATATTCTGAATGTAGGGAAGGGGAAGTTCCTTCCCAAGGAGCAATGAAAGTCACATCTTGGAATGTTAGGGGCCTAAATGCCCCTAACAAACAAAGATTACTAAAAAGATATCTTAAAAATTTTTGAATCAGAAATAATCATAATACAAGAAACCAAACTTGGCATAGAAGATAGTGCAAAATTTAGAGGTAAACTTGGGATTTGGAAATCAGAATATGTTCCTTCCTCAGGTGCCTCAGGAGGTTTAGCGACTCTATGGGACCCCCAGAAAATCTCTGCCCAAGTATTAATGAAAAACAGTAACTGGATGACAACAAAGGTTATTAGCCTTAAAACAAACTTAAAATATAATTTGATTAATGTTTATGGACCTATTCAAACTGAGGAAAAAAGGAAATTATGGCAGGAAATACAATCCTTTCTTC
>MU228495.1:958332-977750 GCA_018584345.1 Thuja plicata | reverse complement strand
TGGATAATTAACCATGACATAAAGAACTATCTCAAGGCTAGGGGAGTATGCATAGTTTAAATATAAATCAAAGCTAATTCATTAATGTGGTTTCTCAAATGAAGCTCACCAATGATCATCCCTGCCTTGATGATCATTATAACCCTGATCCATATAAAAGGTGTCTTATATTTCTTAGTTTCTGTCCCTTCAATATTTCACGAAAGCTGAAGAAGGTTATATGTTAGTACTAAAGGAAAGCACCCAGATTTTTAAGTAGTCATGCTCCAAAGGTATTACTCAAGGACAAACAACACTATCTTGGTAAATGGTAATTCTTAATGTATAACATATTCATATCTTGGTTATTAGGCATGAGGGTTGGATAGCTTCAGCCCCTTGTATTAGTTTTAACATATTATGGTGAAGAAATTATTGAAACATAAGGTTTCAATTCTACTCAAAATCCTTTTGAGCTTTAATCTCTCATGCAGGCATTCACGGAATTATATAATTACTAAATAAAAACCTTCATTATACTTCTAAATATGCACTGTAGGTTTCAGTTATTAAGTAATTATTACACTTTCACTCAACACATGCAGACATCATTGTAATTTACAATTTCTTTCTATGTTTTAGGCACTCAGCACTGGAATGAGTATAATGCCGAGTTTATGATAAATTGCAATGATTATCTAGGAAGTAATAGATATCATTGTAACAAAGGTGACTCACGGAACCTTAATGATCATTAACCTCGGTACTATAATAATTTCAGGGATGAGTCTCTGAAACAGAGCAAAGAAGTCATAGGGACTTTGGTGGTATTCGTAATCATTATTTCTAGAATACTGTCCCCTTCCCATTGAATTGCCACCATTTACCGATAGCACGGTCTGCTATTAACATTAACAGTATACTAAAGCTTAAGAAATGTTGAAAAGGACGAGTACATTAGTAGTATGCTAAAGAAAATTGTTAATTTATAACATATCTTTGATATCAGACATTAGGGTTGGATAGATCCAGCCCCTCTTATTAGCTCTTTCATAAGGTTCTAGCTCTCTTCATAATCTTTCTGAAGTTTAAACCCCTCATGCATGTATTCATGGAATTACAAAGCTTCTAACTATAAACCTTTATAACAATTTCGAACATAATTACATTTTCTGCAGAACCTTAATTAAATTACGAGGAATAAGGGAAGGCAATCCATAACTATCTTAGAGCCTATACTATATTCATAACTATCTCTGATAGCAATCCCCTAAGGTTTACGAATTTCATCAACAATATAAAGTAATCATGGAATGTAAATCATGAGCTAGTAAATCCACGACCATATTATAGCAAAGTTTATCATTCCTTATTCAGGAGTAAGGCTTCCTTTTGAGTATTAGTATAGGCATTCTCGCAAGTTTGCTAATACCTAGAAGGAAGTATTTGGTTTCATCCAGAAGGATCGCTCAATCTTTGTATTTTTATGGATTTAGAAACCAGTAGAACGAAGGTATAACCATGGAGAATAGACTCAACACTTTTTCATACTAAGAGTGACCGCACAATGGCTTTTAGAGGTTGCATATATCCAGAGAGGTGGAACCAAATCCTTAATCCCCTTCCAGACTCTACAAGAAGGGCCATGGTAAAGGCCATTGGAGACCAGTTCTTCAATAATGCATATACTTATAGGACAAATGGAGGAGTGATAGGACAATTTATCGCTCTCTCCATCTTTGCTGGTAAGAGTAAAGAATAAATTATCAGTATTGCTAAAGAAATCTTTGTGGAAGACCACTTGGGAGGCTTAGAAAAAATGGTACACTGTGATGATCACAATCTCACAATCCCCTATCCTGAGGTTACTATGCAGACGGATATGGGAGATCTAGACAGTATTCCCCAGACACAAAGAATTGCTATGATGGCTTTTAAGGATGAAGAGTGTTTTGATTATCACTGGCCAGAAATGGCCAGAAACTTAGACTTCCTATACAGGGAAGTTCTGGATGAAGCTATGGATACTAGTTGGCTTCTTAAGTACTGGAGGCTGGAAGGCTTCGACATCCCTGAAGATCTTGATAAGATTTCTCCCCCTAATATCCATATAATGGCATCAGAGATTTCTAGATGTATAAGAAGGCATAAGAAGGATACGAAAGATATTGAATGCATCGTGGTCATGGTTAGAGGAGATAATGCCTGGAAATGTTCGGCTGTTCAAAAGAACTATGATTAGCACTATAGTTATAGTTCAGGGTTTTTTAGGTTTCATTATAGTACATTAGTCGGATCTAAATATAGATTATAGTGTACATGATTCGAAAACAGTGGAATAATATTAGAATCATAAACATATGTCAAGACTCAGGTATGTATAGCGATGGAAGATAAAACTTTGGTCACGATAATTATCTGTATGAAGGTTTAGCACTATAGAATGATAAGTATAGATATTATTGTATTTTAATCTTTGCAGGACTGGACTTAATATTGACACTATATTTCTGCTATTTTGGTAGTAGTCATAGAGACATTTCCTTTATTACCCTTAATGCACTGTTGCTTGCAATAATCCGAATGGAACATTATATGGTAACAGAAGGTGTATGGCTATTACCTTCACGTATCAACAGCTGTAATTGAATGGACTTTGTATTTCTAATTCATATTCAAAGTAATACTCGGTGTAGGTTACAGATGGTTTATGGAAAGCATATACTACAATAGATACAATTGAGGATCCTATCTTTGCACAGGCACTGGATTGTAAATAAGCTTAATCTGTATATAAAGTAACTTCCTAGCCATTACTGTGGAATAGTAATGCTAAATAGAGGTATGAATTTGAGTACTTTCACATGTAATGGTTGAGTAGATGATTATTTCAAAAATACATATATCTTTATCTATATATATATGTGTGTGTGTGTGTGTGTGTGTGTGTGTGTACAAAATACATATATTTTGTATACATAGATATACATATTTATATATTCTTGCGCACTAAATTCCAATAGCAGAAGCCCCAAAGGAGATTACATTAAACTCTTAAATGTTGTATCATTGGGCTTGCATATTTTTGAATGGCATATATAAATGTATATATATGAAAGTATGTATGCATTTATATATTACGCCCTAAATGCAACCTGTGGTCTTAGGTGGCTATATACCTATATTTGGATATTATGACCCAAGGCAGGGGATTAAGGGATAGCTCAGAAACCCCAATCATTATTATTTTTACATGATGCTTCATAATATTGCAGATTGCTAGGAATATGCTTGAAGCAATTAGGAATTTCAAAACTAGGCCTGCATAGTTTTTTATAAAGTAGCCCTTTAAAAATGATATATGATCAAATCAGGTTTTATATTGTTTCGATAAGTGGTAACAATTCTATGCTATAAAATTTTCTTTTTAGATGTTACTACTGATTTTTTAAGATCTTGTTAGCAGATATTCTAAATTAATAGTAGTAGATTAGCAATGGTAGATTAAAATTTTGAGAATTGATATATCCTTCCAAAACACAGGATTACTACTTGAATGTTTAATCTTATTGATTTTATGGATTACTGACTATGATCTTAGAGTGAAAACCTGGATTGGATATGTTCCTATTCTTTTTGACATCATTTAATAATGCATAGAGAGTAAGTAATGGAATGGAGGTAAGGGCTTATAAATTGTCTCTATATAATTTCAAATTGGCTAATAGCTAACAATGTGCTTCGAAGGTTTGTGATGTATGTCTTTATAGGAGGACTTTGTTAACTAAAGCTACAGAGAGAGTGGAACCCTAAAGGACTATATTTAAACTTGCAATAGGAACGATATTACCTCAAACAAGGAAATCGCCTACAAATTATTGATGTAATGATGATGTGATGTAATTAAAATGTAATCCAATAAATGGAATAACACAAACATTCCAAACAGTGGGTATGCCCAATAAGAATATGTATTTAAAACAAAATCTCGATAAATATCGAGATGTGGGTATGCCCACGGATTATATGTATTAGTATCAGGACTTATAGTCCCGGGCAAGGCTGGAGGTTTTCTCTACCCCGCTCTTTCCTATCAGCGCCTGCACTGAGCGGGGTTTTATGTATCTTTAATTTTAATAATAATAAAAAAACTTCTATGGCTTCGACCTTTTACCGATAAAAAAAAAATGATGAGTTGGATCTCTAGGTTGCAAAAGGCGGTTTCTTTATCCACCACAAAGGCAGAGTATGTAGCTGCAATAGAGGCAAGCAATGAGATAATATGGCCACAATCTTTCTTGGAAGAATTGGGCAAAACATAGGCTAACAATTACTTGTTTACAGACAGCCAGAGTGTCATTCATCTTGCAAAGAATTTTGCCTTGCATTCAAAGACAAAAAACATATAGTTGAGCTATCACTTCATTCAGTTAGTATTGGACAATGGACCGTCAAGGCTGGAAAAGATACATACAAATTAAAATCCAATGGATATGTTTACAAAGGCAGTGACAAGGGAGAAGTTGAACTTCTCTTCAACTTCGGTCGGTCTTCATGACTAAAACAATAAAATAGAACATTAGAGCCCATGGTGTTTCTTTCCAATATTGGGAGCACTAGGGATAGCAGTATTGCTACAAGATCAGTCTCCAAGTGAGAGATTGTTTTGTGTGGAGCCTGATTAGTCCCCAAGTGGGAGATTGCTGGTTTGTGGTGACTAATCAGGCAAGTATTGTACACTTTTTTGCAATTCATGGGATTTGGGGCAATGACCCAATTTTTTTTTTGGTTAACTCGTGAAGCATTTTTTGGGTTAACTCATCAAGCATTCCGTAGGTTGACCCGTTAAACAATTTTTAGGGTTAGGGTTTTTCTATAACAAAAATGGTGTTAGGGTTATTGCTTGTTAGAGTGAAGGAGTATTGTAGCATTTTGCAGTGGTATTGAGCTGCAAGGGATCACTGGTTGTAATCAGTTGAAATTACTGAATAATAATATTGGACTCTTTGTTTGGTGGCATAGCCCAAGATTGGGTGAACCACGTTAAATCTATGTCTTCTTGTTCTACTTCTATGTGCTTTATTCCTTTGCATTATTGGTTATATTTGCATGTAACTGTTAGATTTCTATCTTCTAATCCTAACAACTATTATGTGCAAGGGTACATGGTCTCTTAGGTCAACCCCATAAAACTTAGGTAAATGATTGGAGACAACATATCTTAGTCGTTTAGATGCTCTAAAATGAATGTGCACATCTAGATTTGTTTTAGTGAACCAACAAAACTATTCCTAACATGTGAAGAAGCAGAGCCTGCTAATGCTCAAAGCACAAAATTCGTCAATTGTGACAACAAGTTAGTGAAGTGGTATTTCCATTGCTATTTTTTGCCATGTAATAAAATGTGAGGATACTTGCGAATGATGAATGATTTTTTTTATAAATATATTTTAATATTATCAAATTATTAGAACAGGTTCTTAGCTAACTCATGATGGGAAAAAACATGACACTTGACAAATTTAAATTTGAATTTTGAGAAAGCAAGGTCAAGTCCATAACTACAAAAATGAACCAAGGTTAATAAACACTCAAAATTAGGTAGATAATGACTATATTGACATAGGTGTATGGCTTATTATAATAATTGCAAGGCCTAGGTGAATGTATAAGATCACGTGCATATAAGAATTAATGAAACTAAATGTGTGGATGTATATGTATAGAGATAAATAAAGACTAGGATAATATAATTGACTCACTTAATTTACATCTCTTATAAAGATATATGTGTTAAAACATTCTTCCAAAGGAAACACAAAACTAATAAAATTAATACAATTATACAAAATTTTCAATTATATAAAAAACATGCAATAATAAAAATATGGGGGGCAACCCTGTGTTGGAATGATGGTAAGGTTGTGCTAAGGTTTTGAGTTCTTCCCATGTAAGTCCAAGTTTCAACTCTCGTCGATAGGCTTAACCCGTACCATAACTTAACAAGTCGAAAGTCCAAGATAACGTGTAGATAGGCCGTGCGAACACCCTAAGATTAATCTAATTTAATCTAATTTTTTTATAATGAGATTGTAGAATGTAAACTTAACAATTACAATACAATTTTTTTTTGTTTATATATGTATTGTGTATAATTTACTTACTGTTTTTTCTCTCTAAAACTTGCATGAATCTGCTTTCCTCAATATAAATACCATTAATTAAACTATTTTTGAATCAATTATAGAGTCACATACATATTTTATAATAGAATGAAATACTCCTTACAATATTGAGTAGTGGCTAATAGCCAAAATAAACTAAACAACGACATACAAACATGCCCTAATCCCCTTTCATGTAACCACTAGATTAAAGGTCCATAAGTACAACATTAAACCAAGTCAATGAAAGTGAACCTTTAATCGAGAAAAGTGGCCCAAATGTTTAGGGCACTTTCCATAAACTCATCATATCCACTTAAAGAGTATAACGGATCGGGGGACCAAAAGAGTAACGTCTCTCTTTAAATTTGAAATAAAGTCATCCGTGGGACACGTGGCGCAGTTGCCATAGCCGCAGTAAATTATTTCATTTACTGCGAGAAACGCACACCATACCAAGCGGACTTTTTTACGAAGCAAAATTTGAAATATTTAAAACGCTAATTATGAGCTTGGTCTTAGCTAATAAATTTATTTGCTTTTCCAATTTTACTCGTATTGTTACTCCTTCGCCATCATAAATCTCTGTCAAAGCTTTGAATTTCTTACGGAGTCGTGTATATAGGCTGAACTTTTTGATCTTTGATTGTTCCTTTTGACTGTAAATTCTTTTTCATTGTCTGATTTCGGGCATTTTGAGCCTGAATTCTAGGCATATCGTTTGCTCGCGGGGTATTTGTAGCTCTGCGGATTTGATGGCGTTTTTTAGATGCGGAAATTAAAGGAGATTCCATTTATGACTGGTCATTACAGGTTTGATAAATTTTGCGCTCAACTTGTTGGATTTGTTGATTGTGGTGCTAAAATGCAATGAATTGTTTTCCGGGAATGGATATGCTGAGAAAAGAACCGTGGTGCATAAATTTTGCTCTCGTTTAACCCGGATTAAAAATTTTAAATGCTATATTTGTTGAATGCGGATCCTTTAGTTCAGATTTTCAGTGTATAGTACGAACATGAATCTTTTATTTAGAAATTTTCTTTTTCTTCATTTTTTTAAAGTATGCTTGCTTGCCGTATGTTCAGGGTTTGATTTATTTGAAGAAAGTAATAAATAAGTTCAAATGTACAATAAAAATGTATTGCCTTAATTAAAACTGGGTTTTAATTTGTTTTGGGGCTAGATTTGTCAAAATGGAGCCCTGAATCCCTTTAGAATGTGTTAAACAGTTTAAATACAGAAAAATAATTACTACCGTTAATAAAACGGTGCTTCAATTCTTTTGATGCAGAAATTGTGAAATTTGGAGCCCGGACTACAGATGTTAAGTAGCGTGACGTGATCATGTGTTATATTGCAGAAACTACTATTATTAAAAGCAGATTTTAAAATGTTAACGCTAGTTTTTTCTAGAGTTTGAAACCTGAATTCAATTTTTAGGTGTGCATATACTAGCACATTTTAATATTTTAGCAATTGCTCTTTAAATGTTAAAATATTTGTTTGGCACATGCTTAACATTTTTGATGTGTAAATTTTGGGAGATGTATTTAGATTTTAGATATATAAGATGATTGTATGGGTTGCTATTATTTAAAACAATTCCCTAAACTTTTTGATGCTTGAATTTTGAAATGTGAAACCTTAATTTCTAATTTTATGGCAAAATTTATGCAATTTGGAATCCTGGATTCAGATTTAGGTATTGATTGATAGGAGACATTCTTTTTTTGGTTTGAATTCTTTCCAGATGCGTGTCTAAGAAACGCGGTTAGGAGTCAGCCAAGACAGGGTAATGGTTTGGGTTGATTGGTTGAAGTCCATATATGTTAATATTTTGGGACGTGGAGATTTTTTGATTAAAAACCATTTTGATTTTGATGAATAATGAAAATTTCTGCATTACAGTGACAAAAATTAGTTGCTAAATGTACTGATAATATTGTGGAGATGTTTTGATTATAATTACATGGATGGATAATGAAAATTTTGGTAGTACAGTTCTAAATTTTATTTTTGATTCATATATGTTAGAAGGTAACTACAATGACAAATGAATTTTGCCTATATTATTAAAACCAGGTGAAGAACTTTTGATACTAATTTTGGGAGATGTGCAACTCCAAGTTCAGATTTTATGTGTGCAACTTGTTCATGGTGCTATTCTACAGGGATTGTTATAATTAATGCCGTGCATTAAAAATGTTGATGCTAAATTCCTGAAATTCTGAACTCTTTTTTGATGTTTTTTGCTGTGTAATATCAGAACTATATAATGCTTTAGGGATTGCTCTTGTCATGTTTAAAAATTACATACTTGCTTGTCATTTGCTGTTTCTTAGGGTTCACAAGTAAGCTGTTGTTAAAAGCAGCCTCTTATATTTTGGATGTCAAATTTGTACATTATGGAATTGTGAGTTCAGATCTTAGAGATGCAACATGTTAATAACGGTATATTTTAGGGATTTCTATTATGTTCAACAGTGTTTCAGGGAATATATACAAGTTCAGCCAGACATGGCATCAAAATTTGAAGTTTAGACATTCATATGATGTATGAAATTCGACATTTGATGCAACATATTAATTAAATTTAGCAGCAATAAAATGTAGGAATTTCAAATTTTTCATTTGGTTTCTTTGTTCAACGGTTTTATTTTGAAAGGAGGCCCAAAAGATACAAAATAAAAAATGAGTTCAGTGACAACATAAGTTTCTTACAACTATATGTTCTCCTTTGACATATACTATATGCAGTCATGGTTTCACTCATTCTACATCTGCATACTCTCATTTAATAATTGCTTGATCTTGTATAGCTGTGTGCGGTTATAGAATTGCTTAATGATAAAAATAAAACTTTATGTTGCCATTCAACAGGGATATGTTTTCATTCCATAGTTGTGTGCTGTCATTCAATAACTGTAAATTTTCTTACCATAGTTCCATGCAGTCACACAATTTTCCTTAGATGAAAAGAGTAAGAAATGTATGTTGTCATTACACTTTCACTATACTGTTTTATGCCATCTTTCAATAGTTGTACACTTTAATTTTATAGATGTATTTAGTTATTAAAAAGTCGTAAAGCTTTCCTACAGTTGTATGCAATCATACTTTTGTTCTTTGTACAACAGATTATATTTTTTGTTAAAAAAATTCAGGCTGCCCAGGAGATGTATGATGGTCATTGAGATGGTTGAGGAACATTAGGCCCCTGCTGACTCGTCCCCAATTTCCCTGGTTTAAAGGGGGGTGGCCAGGGGACATTCTCCGCCATCCCACTGTACTGAGGATGTTGGGGGAGGTGCAGGTTGGGAAAATGGGGGTGCATGCCCTATGCAACCCTGGACTCAATTGTTGAATCCATATTTATAAACTGTCAATCTGAGATTCTTAAACTTGCATACCAAACAAACTCTCACACTTTTTAGTTTGCTTCTTTTATGTTAGATACTTGCATTACGGCTATGGCTTTTTTAAAACCCAGATTAAAACTTTTGATGCTAAATCATGAAAAAGTGGGATCTAGGTTGTGATTTTAGGTATTTATCATGATCACAATGCTTTGCTAGAGTCATTATTACTGTTAAAACTGCATTTAAGAGATGTTGGTGCCATGTTCTTGAAATCTGGAACTGTGATTTTAAGCATGCAACACCCAAACAGTTTTACACTTTAGGAGTTGCATTTTATATGTTTAAAGACTTGGTTACTATATGCCTGGGGTTACAAATCTGGCTGAAATAAAAAATGTGCTCTAAATGATATTGTATTTGTGAAGTATGATACATTATCACATCACTAAACTATGGAGGTTACTATGATAAAAAATAGGTGAAAACATGTTGATGCTAAATTCCTCAAACCCTTAGTTGATACTTTCAGTTGTTCACATGATCATATTTCTATACAATAGGGTTTCTACAATTAAAAGATTTGAAAGAAATTTAATTCTTAGTTCATAAAGTTTGTATCCCTGAATTCAGATCTCAGGGATATAGCACAATAACACTTTTATGCTCCAGGCAGTCCTTTTTAATTTTAAGTTCTTTTTTGCCCTGTGTCTATGGTTGATGTTTATAAAGTTGCAAGTAAAACTTGTAGATATAATTAAGGATTGGCTTGGTTCTGGTAATTTCCTGGGCTAATACTTTGAAGTCAGGATATTTAAAACAAGCCGTTTTATACTTCAGGAATTTCTCCCTTTGTTTCTCTAAATTATTGATGTTTACCTTTTTCTTAAGTATCTTTGGCCCCATATGCTCAGGACCATGCTGTCTTTGCTATGGCTTAAAAGATGTTTACCTTTTCCTTTCAGTATCTTTACCCTACTAATTATAATATTCATATCATACCATATTTCTGCAGATTACATACATTGACTTCCTGGGTTTTAAGTTTCCATAACCCCCATGTTCTGTGGTAAATTTAAACAGAGTGGGCAGCATTGATAAAGTTTTAGTACAAGATTTAGGGATGAAAATTTCCATGATTAGAATAATTGTGTATTTGGAAGCCAACCTTCATAATTACCATTATGGAGAATCGAAAATTTATTTCAGTATATTTTAGATGGAGATTCTTACTGTTGAAGAAGATTCTCCTTTGCTCTGTATTCTTTCTTCCTTTTATCTCAGATTTGTTTCCCTAATATGTTTTAATATCATGTAATCCTGAAGAAAATAATACAGATATGAGGATGAGGATGGATGGTCTTTGTTCAGTAATAGGATGTAAGGGTTTTGGGGAAATGCTAAAGTGATTTTTTGTTGAGTATTTTAAACTTTTAATATATTGACTTTGAATGTCTCAAATTGATCTTTTTAAATAAAAAATTGCTTGTAACTTTTCAAATACTGTCACAACAAATTGAGCTGAAGAAATATTGTTCAATTTCCTTTTGTACCACTTTTGGATTTGATAGAAAATTCTCTGCTATGGAACATTGTAATTTTCATGCAAAGATCACCAAAAACACGTCCTTCTGATGTCTCTTTATTTCTTTTAACTCTCCTCAGCCAGTTTTTGATAGATGAGAAAAACATCCATTTAATTTGAAGAACATATTAAAAAAAACATCTAAAGGATGTTGCCCAATTTTTAAGGGATTTTTCTAGGATAACTATGGATATGCCAACCAGAGCCTCCTATCGCTGGAGGCATAGACTTCACGTCTTGAAGATTTGGAAGTGGTTTTGACCTGGTAACTATTGATTAGATCTATATTGTTTGTATTTTACTACCCTGGAGTGTCCTTTTTTCTGCTACAAATTTAGCTCTTATTCTTGTGAATTAATTTAATAAATGCAGAGTACTTTTCTAGAACATACCAGTGGGCATGGAAGCTTGCCCCTAAAAATGGTAAGATGTTTGGCTCAAAATGAAAATACATTTTGAAGAATCAGTGAATATAATGGTTGAGTATCAAAACCATGGTATCATTCTTACAAGCGCCATGTACCACAGAATCCAAATAGCACATCAAATATCAATAGCACCACATTAAAAATTTAAATTTTTGGTGAAATGTTAAGACTTAAAAATTAAAACATCCCACACAAAAGTTGATCTCTTTTGCTTATGTTTTCATTATCTTTTCCCTGCAATTGTACTGTTTTCTTCAACTCATTTGTAACTTGTTTCATTTTCATAAATTCTGTATGGTTTGTCTTGAAATTTGTCTGCACATTGGAAAAATCCTTCGTGTAATCTTTTGGCCAAAATGAAGGAATATAAGTTGACAGAAGAAGTTATGCAACATTTTTTAATCTTATTGGCTAAGGGAAACAGTCACCTGTTTGTCTTCAAGCACTTCTGTTCTGTTGAATTTGCTTGGACTTGCACTCAGTCTGTCTCACATAGACAGCCATTGTATTGTAGTCAACGCACTGGCTGTTTAAGCTCTTCTCTCAGTCTTGGTCACATTAGTATGTGAGCATGGTC
Source organism: Thuja plicata (assembly GCA_018584345.1). Classification (NCBI taxonomy): domain Eukaryota; kingdom Viridiplantae; phylum Streptophyta; class Pinopsida; order Cupressales; family Cupressaceae; genus Thuja; species Thuja plicata. The sequence continues at coordinate 965,660 of MU228495.1, read as the reverse complement.
ATTAGGTACGCTGTTAAAGTTACTTTGGATTTGAATGGAAAGTTAATGATCTTTCATGCTATGCTTAAGCTCCTTAATTCTAGAATTGAAATCAGTTTGCAGAGGGGAGAAATGTTTTGATTGATAACTACTGTAGTACTGTTTTTTATGACAGAGAAAGTGCCCGATATTTACTGATCTTGTTTAATTGTTCTCTTTTGCAGCTGCTGAAGTTAAGCCCTCTAAGTTCTTATTTCAACCGAAAAGACAGTTGAAGGCCTGTTGAAGTTCTGTCAGAAATCAGAAAGCATTGCTATAGCATCAGTTGATATGGATGAAAGATTGGCTAACATATTTTACAGCCAACAATTGCAAGAGAAGCAGCAATTCAAGGAATTATTAGAAGCTCAGTCTGTTTCAAATGCACAGGCTGAATTTCGCAGGGGACTGAAAGAACTTGTCCACAATCATCTTAATACCTGTATGACCCTTGCATCTTGTAGCAATTCTAATGAGCCTAATGATGCCAGTATCTGTGGCAGCTATCATATGCATCAATGGCGTTTGAAGCATGTGAGGGAGGCATGCAATATCTGTCGATTCCAGGAATTATTGCAGCAAGATGAAGATGAGGATGAGGATGAGGAAGGTGAGCAACTGGTGTGCAGGCAACATAGCTCCAATAATGGACAAGATGCAATAGAGTCGTCAGCTGCAAGAAGGCGCCAGTCTAGGATTCTGAACAGATGGGCTGCACGCCATGCTCAAGAGATGATCACAACAATGGAAAGGCAGGCACCTGAAGCAGAACTTATCTCTCTTGCCGGTCTGCATACTGTATCAACTAGGGATTGCTCATTCCTGAGAGAGTCCTCACCTTCTAGATCTGTGTGCAGTGTCGAAAGACCAAGTACTCGAGCGTCTGCACTTCTGAAAATGTGGAGGGAATTGGAAGGTGAGTCGCGAGTTAACTCTTCAAGGGAGAGGAATAGAAGAAGAATGTCTGTTTCTGAGATTGCTGAACCTAGAAGAGAAAGGGCACGTAACCATGCATCACCCTGTGCTACTAACATAGGAAGAAGAGAGAGAAACTCATTTAATAACAATATAAATGAAAACAATTATTCAAATCAGTCAAATGAGCTGAGAGAAAGTTCTGAAGGGAACAGACGCCCTTCTCAAGAACGAGAGTCAGAATTTGATATACATACTAACAATGATGCTGCCGTGGTGCAAAATAGGCAAGAAATGGACAGGGATCAGGAAGACAGTCAATCAGACAGACAAAATTACCAGGCTGAGCTAAACTTTAGGAGAGAACAATCTCTCGAGGATGGAGAAGCAGAAAGGGAAAGGGTAAGGCATATTATGAGAAGCTGGATGACAGATAGTACAGCTTTTGTAACCCATAATTGTAACAGTAGAGCAATTTCTCATGCTGAAATTGAGCAAGAACGAGGAAGAGATCTATCACAGGAGTGGGCACATGTGACAAACCAACAGCGAGATGGATCAGGAAACATGAGGCAGCATTCTCAAAGGCAGGAGATACAACCTGGTCTAGTATATAGGCAAACAAGGCAACGGGAAGCAGTTCAGGGTCAAGCACCTGTGCAGTTGGTAGAGAATCAACATAATTATGTGAATAGGAATACACCAAGATTGCGAGGAAGGCAAGCATTTCTTGATTTGCTTGTAAGGATAGTCAGAGAAAGGCAAAGAGAGCTTGAGAGACTATTGGAGCACCGGGCAGTGTCACATTTTTCACACCGCAATCGAATACAGGTATGCTTTTTAAACTAGGTTTAGTAAAAATGCTTGGGATCAACATTTTATACTCTTTCGTTGTTTTAATATTTTTACAATAATAAAGCAGCTGACGCCTTCAGCTTTCAGTAGATTTCTCTACAGATATTTATAATGCATTGTGAGAGAACATTGTCCTTTGTTGTTTGTGATGAAAAGTTTCTTGTATTTGGTGCTGCAGTTGTTTTCTGCCTGTCCATTGAGTTTGTTTATTTTCCTGTATTTCCTATCAAGAAGATTCAATAAATTGATAATAGAGCTAACCTTGACAATTCTCATGTTCTGTATAGTCGTAGAATATTTCCTCGTTTTGAACTGGTCTTTGATTTACTTTCATGCTATTCACTTTACATTTATTATACAGCATAAACTACTACAAAAAAGCTGCTTGTTCCCCATGAAATATTTATTGAGAACCAATTACAATTTTACTAAGTTGCTGATTTGGGTACAGGTGCAGGGTTGAGTTCACCAGCATATATATGTGTGTATGAGTTTTAAAAATAAACTAAACCTGAAGCTCTTAAAATGTGAAACTTTAGGCTTTATAAAAGTATTTATATAAGTATGAATTTTTTAAGCATAGATATGTGCACGTGTGCTTAAAAAATATACTAAACCTGAAGTTCTCAAGTTGGGAGACTTTAGGCTTTAAAAAATTATTTCCTATAACACGAAGCATAGGTGCCATCTACATCTGATGAAGAACCGGAAAAATAGATATACTCATTACTCCCCCAACACCTGAAATGGTTGTCATTTAAATGTCTGAATAGAATTGTTTTTTCAGAATCACCGTTGGAAGTTGCAGATGTACTCATGACCAAAAGATTGAGAGAAAAAAATGATTCTGCTGCAATGGCAATTGAATTGCCGCTGCTGCAATGCCTCTCTGCAGGCTCTCTGTCTCACTTCGCACAGGCTGCTGGTGTGCAAAATTCTTTGTTGCAAAGGCTGTGACTTTCATCCAAATTTTAGTATTTAAGTTACTGGGCATGGGTTCGTTGGGGTATGGGCATGTTGTGGGTCCAGCCTGGGTATGTACAGGCCATGTTCCTGCTGTTCTCGGGACCCTGTTAATAGATTGGAGGCCCAATTGTTTGAGAAGTTGACAGTGTCAAATGAAGTTTTCCATGCCCTTAATATTATTTTAGATTGGAAACTAAAGCAATGCAACAATGGATATTTATTGAAATAGGATTAAGACAGACATGACATGAAAATATTTCCGGTATATAGTGGCTTGCAAAGCAGTACATTTTGTACTGAAGGTTTGGGGACTGCGTTCTTTTCTCTGAGCCTGATGTGTTGTGATATGCTTATATTCTTTGGCAGTTAAGTACCTGCTACCATGTTACCTATTTCTAGTCCCAGGGAAAGCTACTGATATCATAAATGGCTATGAGCAAATGCCTTGACACATCATCATGATACACTCACTATTTCTATGGAAATTCTGTTGTACATCTGATCCAATGGGATTTATGATTCTGATTTTGTATGGCATTGAAAGCAGCTGATATATGCTTTTCAAGGCTTTTTTTTCTATTATTGTATTGAATTCGCACTTTGTAGAATGCTCTTTGATTATTATAATTTATTTAATAATGTTGTAATAGCACTCTATTGATTTTTTTTTTTTTTCGCTTTTTTTCACTCATTGATGGTACTCTTTTACAATACCACTTTAAGATAATTTTTTTATTCTTTGTTGCAGTCTCTACTCAGAGGAAGATTCTTGCGTGGTAGAGCTTTAAATGAAGAACAGAGGTCCTCAACAGCAGCAGGAGAGTTAGGCCAGCTAAGGCTCCGTGGGACTGTTTCTGGTTTGCGGTATGGCACACCATTGACTTTTCTTTTCCAAAATGTTATTTTCCTTATTAGTTTGAGTTGATTGCCATTGTAGCTGAATGGCTTATTGTGAGTGCCTGTGTTGATATAGGCAGTGATTTTGTGTTTATTTAATCTTTTATTTTTATGATTTGGGAAATCTCCTTTTGAGATAGAGGCTAATTTGGCCATAATAAAAGTTACAAGTATTCAACTTGGATGCTTTTAGCATCTGTCATTCATAAAGTGATGTGACTGAGTTGCTATACACTATGTTTCTGGCACACTAGATGTTATATGATTGAGTTGCCATAAACAAAATATTTTTGACATGCTAGCTGTGGACTGGTCACTGTACCAACATTTTTGGCATTTTAACCAATGTCTTGTTTTTTCATTTTTTGATGTGCTTAGAGAAATAGAGAATCAGGTAGCATGCTCTTTGCTTGTAACTTATCCTGATAAGTCTTAGTAAATCTCATAAATATATATGCCTAATCATCAGGGAAGGTTTCCGAACTGGATTAAATAATACTACTGGGGGTCAAGACATAAATGATTCCAATGTCTCTGAAAATGAGCCTTTGAATGGCTCTAGAATCCACGAACCCAATGTTATGAGAGGAATAGAAATAACTCAGGATGAGTCTCATATTGACACACAAGAAAGTAACCAGGTTGCAAACAGAGTAGACGAGCAAAGAGATATTGAGGGAATTCAAAATGGAAATTCTTTTGTCTCAAGCATGGACTGGCAAGAAGCTGTAATTCAGCATGGGGAAGGGGATTGGCAGGGAGAAGCATCAGAGGAAGAAAGCAGGAACATACAAGAAAATAACTTAGAGAGTAGGCAGCAGGAAATGCAAGAATATGTTTCTGAGGGAGCGCATGAAGACTGGCAAGAAGGTGCCACTCAAGGGGTAGAAATAAACTGGGATGGTATTTTGGATGATGCTGACAGGCATTGGCAAATAAATGGTTCTGACATGGATGGGGATTGGGGAAGAGATGCTTCACATGATGCGAATGGGGATTGGCAAGGAGATCCTTCTCCAGATATAAATGTGGACTGGCAAGGAAGTGCTTCACAGGAATTGGTTAGGGATTGGCAAGATCAATCACAAGGAGCATCAATATCCTTGGGGGAAATCCCTACCGCTCGTGGAGTCAGTGATTTCGAAAGTTTAGAAGAGGCAACTGCATATAACATTGAACTCAGGGAACTTCTTAGCAGGTATGTCTAGTGTGTTTTAATTTCTAATTTCATTGGGTGGTAATTTTGGGATAGGAAGGTAACAGTGTATTTTGTTTGCAGGCGAAGTGTGTCAACTGTTTTGGCAAGTGAATTTAGGGAAAGAATGGATCAGCTAATCCTGTCATATCTACAGAATCAAGGCCGCCCTCCTATTGGTTGGGATCTGCAGGAGCAGGAGCAGGAAGCAGAAGAACAAGAAGATATGGGCCAAAATGAAGGTCCATTTGACATTAGAGATGGACAAGCATTCATAACACCACCGCCACCGCCACCCCCACCACCACACCAACTTTGGAGGCATGAGATACGCAGACAATCACGGTCACGTTCTACATTACAGCATCCTGAAATGGTGACTGCCTTTTTTAACTCAAAAGTTTTATGGTGCAACATAATAGTATTGTTAACATTAAAAACTTCTGGATGCTGGAAAGTTACATAAAATTTTCTGTGTTTTTTCACAAAGGAAGCGCATGGCTTCAGGTACCTTTGTTCAGCGTCGCTGTTTCAAGCACGTATTTGTAGCTAAGCAATCTGACTCTTAATGTTTCTGGTTGTTGACAAGGAGTGGGAAGCCATAAATGATTTAAGGAGCGAAATAGCAAGGCTCCAACAAGGAATGGGCGACTTACAGCATATGGTGGAAACTTGCATGGACATGCAGCTGGAGTTGCAACGCTCTGTCAGGCAAGAGGTCTCTGCTGCTTTAAACCGTTCAAATGGAGGCCAGGGTAAGTCTTTCACGACAATAAAAGTCTAGAATTTAGGTTTATTAAGATCAACACGTGGTAGGTGTCTTAAGTCTGTTGTGAGAATGACAACATTAGTTCCACTAGTTTACATGATGGCATGTTTCAGAAGTTTAGCAATGCCCAGGATTTTCATTCTAACAGTTCTCCATAATTAATACTATAAAAATGGATCATATTCTGTTTTTAATAAATGAGATTTTCCTCTGACGTAAGAGCTAGGATTTATTTTGTATTTTACTATTTTCCCATTCTTTTATATTTCATTGACTGTTGATCCCTTCAGTTTCTTGTTGTGCACTTACATTAGTTCTGTTTATTGTGTCTGACTTATAATTAAAATAGTGTAGCTGTATGGTACGCTCTTGAGATTAAGTGGTGTTCACACCCTTGTTAATGAAATCATGTAGTAAGAGGAAAGTGATTGCAATGTAAGAGCTAGGGGTTTATTTTGTATTCTTTCCTTTGTATTGGATGGTTGATGCCTTCAGATTCTTGTTGTATACAAAGATTAATTCTTTATTGTGTCTGACTTATAAGCAGCATATCTGTGTAGTATACACATATTAATTCTTTTGATTGTGTTCATGCTGTTTGTTAATGAAATTTTGTAATAAGAGGAGAGGGATTGTTCTTGTGCTGTAAGAAAAACTTTTTTCAGTTCTGCACATTTATTCATACCCTCTTCTGCCAGTGAGCCTCTTGCATTATAAATTTATTTCCTTCCTATTGTAGTAATTCTTTTGTTGGGCTATTAATGCCCTGTAAGGAATTAACAGACTACATACTTACATTTCAACTTATCAGGGTTTGGTCTGTCAGCATCTTATCCTGTTTGTAGTTCCAAGTATATAGCACATATTCTGGGTTGGTGATGCTCCTCTTAAACTTTTTACGGCCGTCTAGTATTTGGACTTATACTGTAGGTTTAAGCAGATTGAATCACTATCCAATTACCTATTCAAGAATTGAGGCTCCAACTTAAGTTATACCACTTGTGCCAAGCAGCAGAAAGTTCCCAAAGATGTCAACTATAGTTGAAATGTTGTCTTATTCTAGTTTTTGAAAAGTTTACAAAACTAGTTCTGGAGGTTCTTTTGCTGTGGCAACATCCCTGTGGTGCCTCTGTCCCCATTCCTTTGGAGGGTGACCTTTGAGGTTGGGAGCCAAGGACTCGCAAGAAGTTGGCCACGGACGAGGAGTAGCAGTTTGTTTAGGCTAATCTACTAAAGATATATCCCCAGATTTCCAGGTGAAATCAATCTCCCAACTGCACTTGAGAACATAATAAGTGGAAAGACGAGTTGCTAAGCCATGAATAAATTATTTATCAATTCGGGTCCGGTTCGCATTGGATCTGGGTACCGGTTCCATACACGTCTGGGTTTGCACATTTCTGAAGCATGAAAAAAATGAGTAAAAGAACACAGGAATCTGACATTTATTTTTTAATTGATTATTCCCTTCTGTGATTCATAGAAATGGCATACTGTCGGGTTGAAGTAGTGGCAAGGCTCAAGTATTGTCTTTAAGATTTAAAAGCTTTTAATAGTTTCATATTATTCACCATAGCTCAAAAAATATTTTAGATATCACCTCAATATGATATCAAAGATATGGTCTGACCAAGAATATCAAGTCTCATGATATTCACCATAACTCAAAAGTATTTTAGATATCACCTCAATATGATATCAGAGATATGGTCT
>MU228495.1:939836-958291 GCA_018584345.1 Thuja plicata | reverse complement strand
AAAAATATCCTATAGGTAATGTGCACTTACCATAAGAACATTCACATCATCTATTATGATCTGTTTCAGCCATCACAAGATGTCTATCACAATAGAAGATGCCATCTATCATGATCTGTTTCAGCCATCACAAGATGTGTATCACAATAGAAGTTACCATCTATCATGATCTGTTTCAGCCATCACAAGATGTCTATCATGATAGAAGATCAAGTTATTGTAAGATTGTCACCCTTCAATAACTTTAAAAAATACAAGTGATAATCATTTGGAAGTCGTCACTTCCTCATGATTTACACAGGGGGCAGGCCCATTAAAAAATATGAAGTCACACACATGACATCCATCATGCCTCAGCACATAGGGTAACAAGGGATTTCACCTCGAACTTCTCTCATAGAGAAGAACTCATTGAGCCAATATCAATTTGTTGATCATCCAATATTGCTTGAGATGAATTATCAGACTCCCTCTGAGTCTAATATCAATCTTTTAGCTCCTCGTCCAAAGTCACCTCTGAAGAGTCAGACTCCCTCTGAATCTAATCTTCTTTTTCCTGCAAGAGTATCTCCAGAAAAGATCAAGACAAATAGCTCTTATAGTACGTATAGAAATACAGATGAGAGAGAAACTATAATGAGTAGATAAATGTAATATTCAAAGATAATAAATACTTATCTGCACATCAACATCCTTGACACAAGTTGCTTCAATGAAGGTCCATATACATCAAATCATAAAACACCTTATAATATTATATGAGAGACATCACCCGTTTGAATTATCTCCCCGCACTAAGCATGGAAATGTTACATTGGTTATTATTCTCCCCCCACAATGTACAATTCCCACTCTTATATCTTTGAAAAATTCTCATGTCTTGAAATGCTAAGACACCTTTGTCCTGGTAAAATTCACCCTCTTAACTATTGTGAAGGACATTTGTCAGTGGAAAGATTAGGAAGAAAGACATGATTTATCCAAGAAGAACAACTGAATGCTAAGACTCCTCAGTAGAGATACTCTGATACCCTCTCAGCAAGGGCATCATTCTCACAACTTTGATTATCATTGTAAATTACAATTCGCTCCAATGTTTGACCAAACAAAGAGTTTTTGAGGCCACTGCTTCTCGAGCTTGCTGATCCTCTGCAAAGGACTTGACACTCTCCCTCTACCACACAAGCTCCCTCTGAATCTTATTGAGCCTAAAGAAGTCCTCCCTCTTCAGCTCATCAAGCTTTCCCTTTATGTAGTAAATATTCTCCAGTCTCGACTTCATCTCCAACTCATTAATCCTTTGATAGGTCGCCTTGAATTCTTGGAATTTAACTCCCTCTGAATGTGAATTCTTCTTCTTCAAAGAAACTAAATGCAATGACAATCTGTTTAGGTTCTTCCTCTTCAATGAAGTTATGTGCCATCAACTCAGTCCCATGGCTGCAAACAGTGTCCTCATGTTTGTTCATTTCTACAGCTTGCATGACTTTCTTACAAGATGCATAAAGCTCTTACTTCCTTGAATTCCTTATGTAATCTCTCATCATCCTGTTGCTTCTCGATTTGTCCTGGAAGCATTTTAGAGAGATTAGTAATAGACTCAACCTATGTCCCGAAGAGAAATATACAGACTAATGCTAGAAGTATACATGATTCACTATTCCCTATGTTATTGCATGAATTAACTACATAAGATTCATGATCAATATTCAAAGGTATAATCATAAAATACTGATCTCTTTATTGTTGATCAATTTAGCAATGCCCTTTCAGATATAGATTTTCATAACACCTTACAGTTCAACGGACCTGATTGCTACAACGACAGACGTCCATATCTTATCTTGGGAATCGTAGGACATACACTGTATAAAAATGCAGAATATAAATCATCGGGTGAATCGCATACCAAGCTCCATTGGTATACACCTACAGATCGTGTGCAACCAACAACTATCGCTCAGACTACCTACTCGAGCATACCCAGAAACTCATATTTTATGACAACAATAGCGAAGTGGTATGCAATTACCACTGGTGAGCATTGTTTTCCCATAAAAAAATGTCTCTCATAGAATCTTCCAAGCACCAATGCATGACAACAAATTCCTTCTCAGAAGGCACAAAAGAGAGGTGAATTCTCTCATTCCAATCCCTACCATGCACAACAGTTATGCCTTCTTTTACCAGTTCATTGAGATTACCCAAAATGGGAATGGCTCTCTGACATTTCCTAGCCATTTTCAAAACTTGATGGCTAACATTGCTTATTGCCATTGCTTAACTTGGCTCTGATACCATGTTAATGTTTTAGACTAGGAATGAAAAATAAGCACCAAAAACATCAGAAAAGAAACAATAAGACATAGTATTATCTTGGGAAAACCTACAGCCTGAGGGGAAAAACCCAACCACGCTCGAAGTAGATCCTTTATCGAATAATCAAGAGATTCAATACAAAGCTTCACAAGCTTAGACAGAAGAATGACTTCTTCACCAAGACTGTTGACATCTACAAAATATAAACTTCTCCTTTTGAATCACAGACAACATATACAAAACTAGTCACACAATGATTCCACAAAGAATGTTATATCACTGAATAGATTAGCCAAACTATCACTGTCCTCAAAATAGAATAGCCTCACGATGATCAAATCAATTGTTTTTCAATCACCTTGCATTCCAGAATCAAGACCATGCACGGGCTTAACTCCTGAGAACTGAAATGTCGATCAAGATAATTGAAAGATGTATTACTCAATGAGCTGTAGGCAACCCGACAACATGATCATACAACTCTCATCCTGTAAGAATGAATACACAATAATAATGATAGAGAGACCCGGATGCAAACACCACTTAAGTGATCCAAATCCAACACAGAGGAATACAAATCGCGTACATTAATCACGTGACACTTGCACTCCAAATGACATTAGAATGGTCAATGATGGTTAGAGAAATGTGCAGTTTCATCTTTAAGATATCCGAACCATCAAATGCATAAACCTCCACAATGAAGTGAAGGACACGGTGGCTTATGTGCTGGCAACGACAATACAACTGCTCCATGATCACAAACACGAAGACATAATAAAAATCCCGTCCACCTACATCATCAAAGGTTACAGATAATAATAGAACTATACAGCAAAACCTTTGCAGGTAGCAGAAAATGAAATCACGGTTCAACATAACCATAGCAGATAACAATGACAGCTCTTACACACATAATGAAAAGAGCAGTCTATTTTTCATGTCTCCTTAAGTTGATAACTTATTGCTTTTGAAAGGAAGTGGGTTTGAAGAACTACTTTTGGTGGTTGCAATTGATCACAAAACTTTCTTGGGTAAAGGTTTGCTTCTGCATACTATCAGTATTTCAATTGTTTGAAAGATCTATAAAGTTTGACCTATTTGAAATATTATTATCTTTTGGAAAAAAAGTGATCAAAGTTGGAGCAAGAATCTCTTTGAAGGGCTGTATTGGGTAATAGTGTGCCTTCTTTGTGAGTTTTGCCCAGGGATTTTGAGCAAATAGAAATAAAAAACAATTGTAAATTATTGGCAAATAGAGAGATTGATTATGCATTAGGAATTGAGGTACATATAAAGCGAACGAGAGAAATTGAAGTCCCAATTTTGGAGGGAAAAGTAGGTAAACCTACCAAGCTCACTACCTCTATCTTGCCACCTAAGTATGATTATACACCGGCATTCCCCCTTAAGAATAGCTAAGGTGAGGAAAAAGAGTGGGTCTTGGCATCAAAGCCTAACAACTATGTTGTCAGATTCTTCTGGAAATCTGCAGGGTCCTGGTCTGGTCTGGCTCAAATATGGGTCCGGATGCAATTTGCCTTGGGTTGGGATAGGGTCTTGCAAAAACCCTGTGGGTTCGGTAGGGAGAATTAGTGAAGAATTTTGATGATATTTGATTAGTGATGGCTGATTGTTAAAGCTGACATGATTATTTTTGAATTGAAACATTGGTATGGTGGTGTATTTTGGCATTTTGCCATGTTATTTGGACTAAATCATTAATATATATGGTGGTCTATTTTGGCATGTTACTTTACTATTAACATAGCGGTGTATTATGAACTTATTTGCTGCTGCATATATGTATATATATTTTTATTTTTTATATGTTTTGTATGGACGAACTCAAAGTGAACCCAAACACCCCCCCAAAAAAATTGGATCCAAGCTGTGAACCCAAATCTCAAACCGAATCTGAATCCGAACTTGGACCGACAACTTAGCCTAACAAGGTACCCAAGTACAATGCACTCATAAAGAAGAGGAGAAAACCTTGTGGGAAAAAACTCTCCCTTAAACAACTATGTTGTCAGATTCTTCTGGAAATCTGCAGGGTCCTGGTCTGGTCTGGCTCAAATATGGGTCCGGATGCAATTTGCCTTGGGTTGGGATAGGGTCTTGCAAAAACCCTGTGGGTTCGGTAGGGAGAATTAGTGAAGAATTTTGATGATATTTGATTAGTGATGGCTGATTGTTAAAGCTGACATGATTATTTTTGAATTGAAACATTGGTATGGTGGTGTATTTTGGCATTTTGCCATGTTATTTGGACTAAATCATTAATATATATGGTGGTCTATTTTGGCATGTTACTTTACTATTAACATAGTGGTGTATTATGAACTTATTTGCTGCTGCATATATGTATATATATTTTTATTTTTTATATGTTTTGTATGGACGAACTCAAAGTGAACCCAAACACCCCCCAAAAAAAATTGGATCCAAGCTGTGAACCCAAATCTCAAACCGAATCTGAATCCGAACTTGGACTGACAACTTAGCCTAACAAGGTACCCAAGTACAATGCACTCATAAAGAAGAGGAGAAAACCTTGTGGGAAAAAACTCTCTCTTAAACAAGGCAAAACATGTTCTCTAATGTATGAGAAGTACAAAACCTCATGAGAAGTACAAAACCTCATGTGAGGAAGAAACCCTTCCCATAAGAGAGGAGTGAGACTATGCAGGCCCCCCTCAATGTAGAGTCTCCTGCAGTAACTTGCAAATGCCCAATGAGTCTGCAGATGACCCAAGCTTGTAAAAGAACATTCCTCCCCTTAATAAAAAATAGAACCACAGAAGTATGCAAGTTGTATTCCCATTCTGTATAGAAACATGTAGGAAGTAGAATGACCGTCCTTGAATTCTGCACACGATCCAAAGAATAATAAGATGCCCATGATGTATGCTTAACAATCTGATTTTGATATTGTTGCAAATGGTGGCGGTTGAGTTGGATAGGTCAACTCATGAATATTTGCACAATTTATCATGCTAGAAGCTGATGCAAGCAAGACAATAGAAAATTCCAATGAATAGACATGAAATGACAACAATGGTAATGTGACTGTTATCAACCAGAAGACAAATGTCCATAATGGTGTCCTCCAAGTCAATAATGTGGGACTTTATAAACAAAGATGCAATGTCTGGTAAGAATATGTCCCAATGAGCTATCTTTGGAAGAGTGATATGAATAGTATGCTGCACCGAACCACCGGAAGCTCTTGAAGAAGCATCTTTTAACTTGGAAGTAGCAATAACAGATGTAAGAGTGTTCTCAACTGAAGATGCAACAATTTTGCATCTAACAATTGAGTATACTTTATCTCCCACATATTTTCTAGGACATTTTAAAATATGTGGAGGAGATGCTGTATCCTCAATTGTAGATGCAACAATATGTGGAGGAACAATGTATGTCAACTGATCATTCCCTTGAGGATTTGTTTGCGCAAGCTGGGTCAATAGGTGTCTTAGTATTTATTATCCAAGGGAATATCACGTTTTGATGAAGATTCAAAGTCTCCATGGAACTGTTGGATGATTCTCCAGGTACGAAAAGGGAACTTAGAGTGCTCTATGTGATGAAAATATCCATCATAACCTATAATGACCACTAGTCCATAAATGGTGTCATTTTTGTTAAACCATTTATTCCAATGATATTCGTCATGTGGCTTAGGAATGAGTCGAATGAGATAGGATGTTAGACCACATGTACAACATTGATTCTTAATCACTTATTTCCAAGACAAACAATTCTCTTATGTTAGGTTGGTAACCAAAGGATGAGATTTCTTTTTAAATGACATGATGAATCCCCCAAGTGGTGTTAGAATAACTGAGAGAGGGGGGGGGGGGGGGGAATCAATGGCCTCAAAGATATTCCAATAAATCAACCCAAAAACTTATTACCACAATTATAAGCCTCTAGCTGTCTTCAGTCCTACAAGATGAATGCCTTGAAATAATCTCAACAAATAACTATTGCTCGGAGTTCAATGTTAAACCTTATTCTTACTGTTTACTGATTAGCAGTCTTTCATTTATCGAAATACAGTAAATTACTTAGTGTATACTGATCAATCTAGATTTAGTTATGTGTAATGCAAAACACTAAAGTAATGACTCATAAACACATTGACACAGGGATTTTTAATGTGGAAACCCTGTTAAAAAACCACTTGGGACCGGTAACCCAAAATTTTTACTCTTCTGAAGAGAGCTGGGTGAAGAGCCAACCCTGTTAAAGGTTACAAACACACTATTAGGTGTGACCTTGTTAGAGGATTTAAATAGAATAGTTTGTCACTTGATATTTGGCATCTCGATGCTATCTTTATGACCAAACCCAGTGTAGTTTGTCACTTGATATTTGGCATCTCTATGCTATCTTCATGACCAAACCTTTTGATACTTAGGATTTATCTCAATATATAAAGGATTGTTAAGTCCTGCTCGGTCAATAGACTTTTTGATCCAATGGTTAAATTGAAACACTAAATGATTTGTTCATACATACAACTTAGACTTGTAGATTTTCAGATCTATTGTAAGCTCATAATACCTTTCTGATCAATGTATCTTTTCAATACCTTTGCTCCACTTCTTTCTGCTTGGTGATGCTGTGCTTCTCTGTTGCTCGGTGTCTGCAGAATTAGCTCTGTTCTTCAGCTTGATTGATCAGGTCTAATTGAAGTCTTTCTTCATCAGTTTCTCTTCAACATCCTCTTCTCTATTCACTCCCCTAATTCATAATGAATTAGCTTGTCTCTTTATAGACATGATTTAACCGTTTCAAAGTCTTTGACTTTCTTGTTCTTGGCGTGATCCGCAATTCTAGCCAATCTTGCTTTAAAACTTGACTTCAGTTTTATCCCGTAGATTTCTCTTAGACAACTGGAATAAAACAACTTTAAAACTCTTACTTATCTCTGGCTTTAACTTGTCGATGAAAGCAATATTAACAACCAGTTAACTCCTTTAGCTCTTGCCTGCTAAGTATTTTGTTGTTTCTGAACTTCAGTTCTTTTCAGTGTTTTAACTCTTTGTTAGCTTGGTCAACACTTCAGTTCTCCTCGGGCATCTCCGTCGGGGTTGTCTGTCCGTTGGGTAACACTGTGAAGTTCTGCTCGGGTTTCATTGATTCTGCTCGTCGGTAATGCTTGCTCGGGTATCACTGTGACTTTCCTCTCGAGTTTCTCTGTCCGTCGGGGTGCACTGCCCGTCAGTGTTTGTAGTCACTTAGTGCATACTAAACTTTTGTGCATTACTGAAAGCATAACCTTTATCTCTCTGGTTCTCTGAAGTCTTTGACATTATGTATACAACCAATCAGATTATATCAAGTTGATATCAATGACAATACAATACATTAATTGATTTAATGTCTTGCATTAACTTTCTGCAGCTCGGTGATCATCAACTTAACATCTTCAAACATTCAATTAGTTATAGTTCATCAAGTTGAACTTTATCTCAGTTCATGTTTACATGTATAATCCCCATATTGTCTCAATGAGTTTCAAACTGAAAAAATGTGGATGCATAGAAGACACAACACATATTATCCCACCCTTGATTCAATATTAGAGACCCCCTTACAGTTGACATTTTAGTGTTGTAGTGAATAGGCAAGTAAGAACGGAGTGAAAAATGACACTTTATAATGATAATGCGAAATCAACAGTGGATAAACCTAAAAAAACTAACCACTTAGAAAAACCAGCACTCAACTTCGAGTTGTCAAATGAAAGTTATGGTAATTTTGATTTTTTCTTTTATGCCTGAAATATGCATTACAAAACATTTAATGTGCTTTTGCAAATTTTGGAGAGAATATGATAAACAATTAGAATAGAATAGTGCTACCTCTGCAGTGTTCAAATTTTGAATTTTAATGGTCCAAGTCTCGTGCAAATTTCTAATGAAATGCAAATGCAAAGGAATGTAGATTTTATATGCGAAGCACATTTCAAATGAAAGGTTGCTCTCAAATTTCCATCAAAATTTGCAGTCTGCTGCCCATTTTGGCATTGAAATGTACATATGACCTGTCTTTATTTAAATCTTCATTGACTTGCTCTTTTCAGTGCTGAAATCTACTTTTTCTTGGGGTGAGATCTATTTGGCTAAAAAATGGAGGTTCTTCCAGACTTCTAATCCAGTGTCAAATCTACCCCAATTGCCTTCCACTTTGGTGCCTTTGCTTGCACTGATACCACGTGAGATTTGCCCAAGAAACTTGAGTAAACAGAAACAACATACAAATGCAAATTGTTGGCAAATGGAAAGATTGATTATGCATCAGGAACTAAGGTACATATAAAGGCAATGAGAGAATTTGAATTCCCAGTTTTGGAGCGAAAAGTAGGTGTTTAAGTAGGTAAACCTACAAACCTCACGAACTACCTCTATCTTGCCACATAAGCAAACCACCTAAGCATGATCATATACCAACATTCTCATTTGCTTGGAATGATACTTTTACTCGATACCATCATTTCTATATAGGAAATAATGTTTAACTATTCTATTGAGTTATCCAACACCTATACTTAGGGCATAACATTGCTATGAAAACAACAATCTTGGCTCAGGGAATTTCAACAAATCTAGACAAAATTATGTTGCAACATGTCTTACGTCGTTGTACAAGTTCTTTTGTTTGAAAGAAAATTTGTAGAAGTTTTTGGAAATCACCGTAGAATTTGACCTTTTGGGAACATTGTTTTCTAGTCAAAATTGACAATCTTTTTAGATGCCTTATGCTTCGCCTCTATGAGCATCACCTAGACGCAATGAGCGCTAGGTGTTCCATTCATTCTCATGAGAGATGGGTTCATGTGAACCACTATTGGTAATACTGGGTAAATGAGTTTGACCCAAAAATTACACAGTTAAATCCTGATAGCAATATTACAATTTGCCTTGTTGTGGAAAATATCCCCTACTTATCAATTGATGAGCTAAAGGGGCTCTATAATGAATGGTTCATAAGGCACAACACTTGTTAAAGGTTTTGTAAATGGGGTAGCAAGCTAAGTGAGCTTAAACTTGGAGGGAACTCCATGGTTAAGTGTGCTTGAGTTGGAGTAGAACTGGGATGGGCGACCTCCTGAGAAGGCCCGTTGCTTCACCCCTGTGAGCATCATCTAGATGTAATGAGTGCTAGGCATTCCATTCATTCTCATGAGAGATGGGCTCTTGTGAACTACTACTCATGATACATGGGTCAATGAGTTTGACTCAAATACACAGTTGAGTCCTGATAGCAATATCACAATTTGACATGTGAAAAATATCTCCTACTTATCAATCTTTTTAAAGTCATGTAATTTCCAGAGTCCATAAAGTTAGTCATTGTGCATTTCTGGTTTCAATTGTGTGGTATTTATATCAAGATTTCAGATCATACTTCATGATCCACCATCAGGATGAAAGAAGTTAGAGAGCAGAATACCACGATCATATTTTTGCTCTAATTTCTTTCATCTTGATGACGAATCATGAAGTATGATCTGAAACGTTGATGATAAAAATACCACATAGTTGAAACCAAAAGTGCACAATGACTGGCAATCTTTCTATTTAGCATCAAGAATCTCTCTGATAAATCATCTTATTGAAGTTTGAGCAGCTAAAATTGAAAGACAATTTCAAGAATATTTTAGGAAGTAGTCACAACAGCGATTTTGAGTTGTCTTGAGAGAGGTATAATTGGATAAAGTCGACCTTCCAGAACTGCTCTTGTTGCTAAAAGCAGAGTAGCTGAAAACTCCTTGTCCCTTTGTGGGCACGCGTATCCCTGTATCCAATTTGGAGTTGTATACGATATAGCTCGGATACACATCGAATATTGTACCCATGTCTGCCCAAAAAACCTTGTAAATCTTCTTGAATTTAGTTTAAAAAAACTTCAATCATGTAAATGTTTAATGTTTTTTTTGACATAAACAAAACCTACACCAAATGAGAAAGACAAATGAAATGTTTTTCTATTTCAGCAACCCATTTTTTTGGGTTATCTTCCAATGCATCTCTACTCTTTTTTTTTTGCATATTGTGAAGTGTTAAATTAACCAGTGTTTCCCGGGGACGTGTTTCTGGCATCTCAGAAACATGGATGTTCCGGAAACTCAAACTTTCGGAAACCCGTCCCTTGGCTGTCCCATAAAAATAATTTAAATAATCTTTAAGTTTTGATAATTTGTTGGGCTTCCACTCTCATGTGAACTCTCAATTTGAATTATTTAACACAAACCTTATGTGTTAAGGTTCTATAATGTATATAAGTATGCTTTATCCATGTTTTCATATGAATATTTAAAATTTCCCTATATATTTAAAATTTTCCCTATTTTTTATATAGCTGTTCCCATTGCCGTCCACTGCCATCCCTTGCTGTTAAACAATCTAAACAACACAGTAAACAACAGAATATATTATAAAAAATAGAGCATAAACAAAGAACGAAATAGAGCAAATATATTATATGCACATAGAAAAACAGAGCAGTGCCTCTGTTATACAAAACAGGAGTATGCAACACTTTACTTTTCTACTCTGCACATTGTGAGGGAGGCTGCATTATTTATAATACCTCCTACAGATTTCTAGAGTATTCTAAAGAAGCTACGGTGAGGGCAGAGAGAAAAATCTGGAGTCTTCTACAATATGGTTGCTTCAAGAGGATTCCAGAATTTGTATTAAATGCTCACCTACACACTATTGTAGATAAACATTACGCCAACACCCCCCCATAATGTTTATTTGGAGAGAATGGGAACCTCTTTGAGTTGTAACAAGTCTCTAAGTTTGGCAAATTTTACAATAGATAATGCTTTTGTAAATATGTTAGCAACTTGATCCTCTGTTCCACAAAATTGTAGCTCCACCACTTGACTTTCAATTAAATCTCGAACAAAATGATGATGCACTTCAATATGCTTGGACCTGGCATGATATACCCGATTTTTTGCTAATTTAATAGTGCTTTGATTGTCACAAAATATTATAGTAGGAGAATCTTGTGGATGATGTGTGTCTTCAAGTAGTCTTCTGCCTTTTTATCTCTTTTATCCCAATTTTCTTGATCCTTTCCAGGATTTGCTGGTCTTTGTTCAATGCCAGTAACAATCTCAAAACAATTTTGAAGAGTTAGAGTAATTTCCATATGAGATACCCAATCATAATAATTTTTCCCATTCAATTTTACTGTGGGCAGAGAAACACCAAGAGAATCCATTATCAAAATCCCTCCTTTTTGGATGAGAATGAAACACACTTAAAGATCTTTAATACCTTAAAAAAAGTGGAAATTTCTCACCAATTTTGTGTAGAAATTCTTCCGTTTGCTCCAATATGTTCACTTGCCACAGAAAATCTAAGTGCTGCTCAACCAAATTACAGCCTGCAAAAAAAATCAGAACTTCACACTACAAATTCTTCACATTACAGCCCAAGATTGAACCTGGCTCTGATACCATGTTAAACAATCTAAAAAATACAGTAAACAGCAGAATATATTATAAAAAACAGAGCAGAAACAAAGAAAGAAATAGAGCAAATATATTATATGCACATAGAAAAACAGAGCAGTGCCTCTGTTATACAAAACAGGGGTATACAGCACTTTACTTTTCTACTCTGCTCATTGCGAGGGAGGCTGCATTATTTATAATACTTCCTACAGACTTCTGGAGTATTCTAAAGAAGCTACGGTGAGGGCAGAGAGAAAAATCTAGAGTCTTCTACAATATGGTTGCTTTAAGAGGATTCCAGAATTTGTATTAAATGCTCACCTACACACTACTGTAGATGAACATTACGCCAACACTTGCTCCGGGAAAAAACCATCCGTTCTGGAAACCAGTTTCCTCATCCCCCCGACCACCCATCTCGGAAACACTGGGTAACATAGAAATTAACTTTTAGTTTCTTTTATTTATGTAGGATTTATGTGTCTATATTGTTTTTGAAGTAATGAAAATCTCCTCTAATAACTTGAAAATTGTGTTGAATATACGTGTGTTTTTTTATTAATGTCGTATCCAGCCATATCCATATTGGGGGTCTTAAAAAATTCCTAGATACCGTATCTATATTCATGTACATATCCATGTCTGTGTCCATTCAACTTTGGCTAAAATACCTTGAAGGAACCATATGTTCTTTGGTGTCCACTTCAGGGGCAGAAACTGGGTCCATCTTTCCAAAAGTTTCAGATTTAGATCTGCTTTTAAGGAAGAGGAAAACAAAATGATAAATCATATAATGTGACGAGTAGATTATACTTAATGTCAAAGAGCACACTGTAAAGAGATTGGAACAAGAATTGAAAAATATCAAAGAAGATGTAGAAAATAAAATGGAAAATTATCATTACGTATCTTTTTAGCCTTGTAAATGCGAAACAAAAAATGAAAATAACATTCACCCTAATTTCCAAAAGATGTATATACTTTATCTAATGTTCTGTACATGACATTTCCTTGAAGGAGATATCTATCTTCTCTATCGGACTAAATTTATGTATCAAAATATTTAATTGGTTCTACAAAATGATAAGTTGTTATGGAAGATAAACAGATACTCTTTCTCGAGATGAATTTTTGTATGAGATCTCGTATCCCCGCCATTGTGTGCTAACAGAAATGTTGGTGTGGCAATAGATACAAATACTGTCTAGGCCTCAACCTAGTGGGAGATTGATTTTGACATTGATATCAATTATAGTTTTGACCTTGGCATTGGCTTCGACCATGGAGCTAAGTTGTCACCTGCATCACTCATTGGTGTCCATTCATTTTAATTATTTGAATGCAAAAAATCATATTCAACGAGGCCACTGAATATTCAAGAGTTTGCATGCCAAAAGTAACTCACACTCTACAATTTCTTTAGAAACTAGTACTGACGGATTTCTTAGTAAATGAAACTATTGAACTCTTTCTTTATGATTATCTTTGTTGTCTTTATGTTGTATGTTCTGTAGATGGCATTGATAGTAGAGTTTCTTATAGTTGTGAACTATGGAGTTAATGTGTCTGGTATGTGAACATTCTAATGTTTACTTGAGTGTGTATTACATTGCAGATGTCCTAGAGGAAGTCATTGATGGTTCAAAATGGGTTGCCGTCCGGAAAGGCATATGCTGTATTTGCTGTGACAGACAAATAGATTCCCTCTTGTACAGGTTATATTTTTAATCCATCTTGTGTTATTGTCTTGTGGATTTGCTTGTGACATTCTTCATTAGCTAGTTTCACTAAACCCATTGAATATGATATTCATGTTGTGGTTACAAATACGTAGCTAAATGCACTGATTTTTTTCAGGTGTGGTCACATGTGTACGTGTTCAAAGTGTGCAAATGAATTGGTTCACAATAGTGGAAAGTGTCCAATGTGCCGAGCTCCAATTGTGGAGGTTGTCCGAGCCTATTGTGAAATGTGAATAAAATGGTTGGCTATTTAACCGTTGACCTTGTACCAAAGAAAAGATATTGCTATTTTCATTTTAAGGTTTCCTCCTTAATACCTTGGAATATCAGGCAGTTTCTTTACTTCACTGGTAATGTTCATTTTGGATTGGGTTGTTTGCTTTAGTCAAGCACCAGTCAATATAGGTTATTCCATAGAATACATGGTACTGGTGAGAAAATATCATTTCCAACCAATAAAAGGAAACAAGTTTTCTACAATAGATATATTGGTGAGAAAATCAACTTCAGCTGCACATTTATGTTTCGTTGCTATGTTGAACACTCGTTTGAAGGAATATATTACAAAGGGCAATGGTATCATTTTTTATTTATTTACTTATGAAACAAAATTTGACATGCAATAAGAGGTTTAACTTTGTTAATTTTGTGGTTCAATAAATTGTATGCATCTTCCGAAGACAACCAATTCTATTTAGTTTTATTGAAAAATTCTCATGCAAAATTATTTGTACATGGTTAGAAATTTCGGCAGCAGATGGTGCAGGTGTTGGTAATTCTTTTTTGTGCATCAATGGTGGGTAATACTTCCTCAAGATATCTGAACAATCTTTAGTTCTATTTTTTCCCATTTAGCTCGTTTACAAAAAGTTAATTTTGGGGTATAATTGCTCTTAATGGCACAGCTATACACTGTCTATATGCTTGTTTAAGGAAATATATGGGATATAATTGCTCTTAATGGCACAGGTATACACTGTCTATATGCTTATTTAAGGAAATATTCTGTCATGGTAACATTACATCCAAATTTTTTTTTTGATTATGCAATGTTTCTTTCCTGGATTGCCTTGTAATCTGCCCTAAATTCACAAAATTCAAATGAAACAAGGAACACAATATAGTTAGAGATATAACCTTAACCTAGGAATAAGATGAGATAAGCATGTCGTGCAACCTACAACCAAATTAGATAAGAATATAATCATAACAGATGTAATACACCAATTTTTAGGATTAAGAGAGAAATAATCTTATAACACACAATTCTCATAGGCTCAACCATAATGAGGTTTGAGATAGGAAAGACATGATGAGGTGCCCTAATTATCCCCATCCCCAGGCCCAAGAACAGAAACTCTACCCCCCTTGGCCTCATGTGGTCGTAACCATGCACATTAGGTGGCATAGCTAGTGGAGCTTGTACACTGTTCCCCTCCATCACGCTATCCTTATCTCCTCTCATGATTGGGGATCCCTTTCTTAGTTACCTCAATAACTAACCTATATAGGCTTAGAGGGAAGATTGCAGTAGGGTGCCCTTAACTTGACCTTAGGCCCAAGAGCGGAATCTCTGTTTCCCTTGGTCTCATGCGATCCTTAACCGATCTCATGAGGTGGTGTACCTAGTGAGGCCTCACTGCTCCCCCTTCTTGCACTTCCTTTCCTCTCCTAATATTTTTTATCATTGTAGGTGTATGATATATATATATACACACACACACACTAGAGATAAAGTTTGCAAAATATATTGTCATTCACATCCATTCAAATATGCACAAGTAGTACAATTATTCCTCCATACCACTACAATTGAAGGTGTTATTACAACTTGATTTGTTGTAGATGATACTACTGTTTGATGATTATCTCTGCTGCTTATTTTATGTATTTCTCCTGCCTTGTTGGCTATGAATGATTGATTGATTGAATGAATTACTTTGATTTCATGATTCGAGGTATTGGTGAGTTAGGATCAAGTAATTGTTGATTAAATGATTGAAAAGTAACGATATAATGAACACAAGTTTGATATATTGGTGGATGATGATTGAATGCATGTTTTCTTGATATAGTGATGCTTGATTGCTAAATTGTATGTTTTCTTGATCCCAAGATGAAGTGGATTTGATAATTGTTTGCTTCATCTTGCTGATTGATTGTTTGCTTGATTTCTTGAGGGATTAATGATTGATGGATGAAGGATGGCAAATTTTAAGTCCTATTCTTGGAATGAATTTTCCTTTATTGGTGAAAGGGTCACCACCTTTCATAATAGTTGAGTCACCACTTTTCATTGCAGCATTTGAGAACAATATATTAGAGCCCAAATTGCTCTCCCTTGAATGTCCTCAAATGAGACCTTCTCTCCTTTATATCTTCCAATGTGGGGGAGAGTCACACCTCTTCATCGTCGTGCCCTTTGCAATGGTCACAACCTTCCAGCATTACCCCCACCCCCCTTTGGAAGAGTTACGACTCTTCATAATTACCACCCTTTGGAAGAGTCATAACCCTTCATAACCTTTGCCTTTTGAGGGATTCATTTTCTTTCTTGATTCCACCTTCCATTTTCTCTTCCTTCATCTCTCCCCCTTTTCAAATGAAGTTCTCTTCTCCCTTTTATATTTCATGTTTGAGAGAGTCCCAACTTTTCATTTCATGCCTTTTGACCCTTCATTAACTTCACTAAATTTTAATTTTATTCTTTTATATTTTAATTTTTTTATTCTCTTATATTTTAAATTTATTATTGTTGTTTATTTTTAAATCCTATTTCAAAAAAGGGACATTGCAGATTAATCCTGAGCTCCAACTGCTATTTCGTTAGTTTTTCAAAACATAGTTATATCATGCATGGCAAGATGGGACATTTCTCGTTAGGGTTAAATCTTAGGGAATTTCAGATTTTCTTTTTTAGGTCGCACTCTTAGATCTATATTGGATTTCAAGTTTTAAATATTGCTGAAGATTTTCTTGTAATCTATACTCTAAGGAGTGTTTGGTGTAAGATTTTTTGAGTTGTCTTTGAAATTGTAGGTCGTGCTTCATGATAGGAGTGCCTGCTATATTTCCCTTTGTATTTTACACTCTTACTTGAAAGTAAAATAGTTTGTTTTAATCCCTAATTCTTTTCTGTTTATAATTTTAATAGTTTTACACTTTTGCCATGTTTTATATTATTAGCTTAACTCATAGTCCATTAGATTTGTTTTGTTTACATAATACAATAGTACAGCTAATCGCATTTGAGGAACACGTTTTCTGTACACTCCTGTTCAGATAGAAGCAGAAACAGCTGACGGCCCTTTTAAGTGCAATTGCCTGCAAACCCTGAGTAGTGGCCGTATGCATAATGAATTGTAACATTTTAATCTGCTTAACTATACCAAGCCAGGAGACCACATTGTGATCATTGTCCAGTTGACAATATTACAGGTGGGGTGTCAAAACAACCCACTGGCATTCGCTGATAGTTAATCTTTGTACATCAAAACTGGTAATCGTCTGCTGTAGCGTATGTTCAGCAGGAAGCTCATAATATGGAAAATGATCCATTGAATGGCCGGTAATTTGTTCTGCACTAACTTGTCAAACCAGACAGTTAGATTTAATCAGCTTCAAAGGAAGAGTATATCTTACGTTAAATATTAGAATTACTTGTTCTGTAAACTATACAAATATTCTTTAACAGTTTTATAACTTAGGATACGATAATCTAAAGAATTGGAAATTAATTGAGTGCAAAACAACTTGCATACAATGAACAAGGAAATGGAGACAAACAACATGTAAAGAGATTGACACACCTCGAAGAAACCCCATGAGGGTGAAAACAAGAGCTTTATAAACTCATTTACGTACTCCAATGACATGTAAACTGATAGTCTCCGTTAGCCTACACAAGCGATCAAAATGACATAAAATGCTCTCCAAGACCAACTACGACTTGCTTGTCCCGCTTCAAATGGTCTTGTGTGAATTGATAGGATACTAAGCTGGGGTGCTTGCTTATCTGAACTCGGCAGTCATCCTTCCCGAGTATGTCTTGCTCTTGATCTCTTTCACTTCTTTAACATGAGCTTTAACATTATCTTTAACGTGAGTATGAGTCTAAGTTCATATTCTTACTAAAGTGGGGGCTAAATGTAGTGCTGTAAATTGTATTCTATTACAATTTTACTCTATTTTAACATGAGCTTTAATGTGAGTATGAGTCTAAGTTCATGTTCTTACTAAAGTGGCACTCTATTTTAACATGAGCTTTAACATGAGTATGAGTCTAAGTTCATATTTTTACTAAAGTGGGGGCTAAATGTAGTGCTGTAAATTGTATCCTATTACAATTTCACTCTATTTTAACATGAGCTTTAACGTGAGTATGAGTCTAAGTTCATGTTCTTACTAAAGTGGCACTCTATTTTAAAATGAGCTTTAACATGAGTACGAGTCTAAGTTCATATTCTTACTAAAGTGGGGGCTAAATGTAGTGTTGTAAATTGTATCCTATTACAATTTCACTCTACGAGTCCTTAGTTTGTTTCCTCCTAGATCATTGTAAGCCTATTTGTGCCGTATTCTACCCTATAATTTAATTGTTAAACCTACAATTTAATCATAGTCAAATGCTACTTTTGAGACCAGGTCATACATTTAGGACCGTAGCACATATTTACCCCTTCTTTTGGTTCCTCTTTAAAGTGGACTTGGGTGTCCAACTTCCTCGTCCTTCCAAAAGGGGTACAAATTTGAATATTTTTGAGTGTTGGCCTCCATCATTTGTGATCTAGTCTCCATCTTTTCACTTGATCGTTAGTTGTTAGTGTTAATGATTTGTAGCTTCGGTTGAAGAAACTCAATCGATGAAATCATATATGAATACACATGAAAAATGTATATATATA
>MU228495.1:903860-923943 GCA_018584345.1 Thuja plicata | reverse complement strand
GGATTTATACAAATGACTGTTAAGTCAACCTTGTTAAAGGATTTAACTGATACAATGGTAAGAAAGTAATCAACAGTTGTGATCTGGTACATACAACTTACTTTGCAATTCATATCCAATTACAGCTATGATGTTAACTTACTGGATAGCCTGCATTGTCATTTCAACCTTCTGATCTTCTTGGAAATCCGTCAAGCAATCACACATGCAACTCTCTGCTTCTGTATTTAGCCTTCTCTGCTAGATCATGCCTAACAGTAAATCAACTATGCAACTCTCTTTCATACACATCCACTCATGCATACTCAATGAATAACCCCTTGAGGTTATCATATACCTCTATGTTTAGGTCAGATAAATATTTTGCCCTTTAAACAAGATCGTAGATCTTAGGTTAGGTCAGATCCAATAGATCATTCCATCTTTGCATTACATTTACTTCTCCAAAGTAGTCTCTAATTAAATCTTGAAACCATGCATTAATTACGGTTACCCATACATTAAATGACGTGGATCAATCTTTAATTAACATTACATATCCCAATAAAATAAACTAAGTTGGCCAGAGATCTCAAATCTCATCATTAATCCAATTACTGTAAGTCGGCCAACATCACTGTTTCCACTCAAAAATTTCAATGGTGCTCGACATTGAACAACTTTTCTCGTCATGAACAAATTTACTCGGCACAAGCCAAAACTTGCTCAACACGGAACAACCAGAAAAACTGTCTTTGAAAGATAAAAAACTAATTAATTTGCCAGAGTGCCAACTGATCAAGTACCCTTTTATTTTCCTTAACTCAACCATTCAATTGGTTTTCTTGTTAAATCTTCTTCATCAACAATAGATATGGTACTCAAACAGATAACAATAGTCTCACCAGTTAAGGTTTGACATCAATGACAAAATAACAATTGCTTGCATTGTCACTTTCCAACAAGTCATAGGAACACTAGAGCTTGGGTGAAGAGACATCCTGAAGACAAGATGGAGGATGAGTTTCCAACTACCTCTAAGGCTAATCATCCAAGGAAAGGAAAGAAAAATAGGACCGTCCTGTTAGAATGAATTTAGAATAATTGAAAGGGGGGATGAATCAATTATCCTTAGGTCTAGATGTACCAATTGAAACTTTATAGAACTTTAAACAACTCAGATCTGCTCGATAGAAAAAACATAAGTCAACAACATAAATATGCAGTTTACTATTCAACTGTAATAAGCTAGTAGAAACTTAACAGTAAAACACAACATAAACATTCACACAATTTGACACCAGTATTTAACGTGGAAACCCAAATTGGGAAAAACCACCAGTAACATGCTACCAAGTTATCACTCTTCTGAAGTGAGCTCTGTTAGGAGCCAACCCTGTTAAAGGTTACAAAACACATTGCTAAATGTGACCTCATTAAAGGATTTAATCAACCTGTCAGGAGTGGCCTTGTTAGAGGTCTTAGAACATTCCACCTGAATGTCACCTTGCTCAGAGGATTTATACAATGACTGTTAGGTCAACCTGGTTAAAGGATTTTGACTGATACAATGGTTAGAAAGTAATCAATAGGTGTGATATGATACATGCAACTTACTTTGCAAATCCAGATCCAATTCATCTCTTATGCTAATTCACTGAGTGGCCTCCATTCTCATTTCAATCTTCAGATCTGCCTAGAAATCTTTCAAGCAATCACTTTCACAACTCTCTGCTTCTTTGCTCAGCCTTCTCTGCTAGATCATGCCAATCAGTCAATTAACCATGCAATCATCTTGCATACACTTTTCACATACATCACTTCTTGAATAGCCCCTTGAGGTTATCTTATACCTCTTCATCTAGGTAAAATAAATTTTTGCCGCTTAATCAAGATCGTAGATCTTAGGCTAGGTTAGATCCAACAGATCTTTCCATCATTTACATTTAATTTACTTCTCCAAAGTAATCACTAATTAAATCTTGGATCCATGCGTTAATTATGATTACTCGTGTTTTTAAATAATGTGGACCAATTGTGCTTATCCTTAATTAACTTTACATATCCCAATAAATTCAATTATGTCAGCCAAAGATCTCAAGTCTCAACAATTACCAAAATACTGCTGCTCGGCCAACACTGTGTTCTTCCACTCGGTCATCACTATTTTTCTCGGCAATTTACTAGCGCTCGGTTGACACTTAGAAATTATGCTTGGCATACACTGGTGCTCGATCGACACAAACTTTTCTCGTCATATACTGTTCCCAGTAAACTGACATCTTGACTTAGCGTTATAGATAAACAACACATTACTTTGCTAATGTGCCAACTGATCAAGTACCCTTGTAATTTCTCATAACTCAACCATTTCACTTGGTCTTCCTGTTATCCTTGCCTAACTCTTCTTCAACAATCAATAGATATGGTACTCAAACAGATAGCAATAGTCTCACCAGTTAAGATTTGACATCAGTGACAAAACAACAATTGTTTAAATTGTAGCTTTCCAACAATCTCCCTCTTTGGCATTGATGGCAACACTAAACATTAAAACAATAATTTTACAAACATAGTTACCATACAATCCAAAAAGTCTGCCTGTGTTCCTTAATATGAACAAATCTTCATTAATGTCTTTAGCTTCATTCTGATTCTCATCTTGTAAAACATTTCTCCCTCTGTGTCTGTAATCACACTAAAATCTTTCTATTTCTGTTCATCTGTAGATTCCCTCTTTCAGTAAACTCTCCCTTTTTCTCTAAGTAAACTCTTCCTCTTTGACAACAATGCCAAAGACATTGACATCTTCATCATGTAGATTCTTCTGTTCTAACTCGATATCATGTTGTTCCTGTCATCTTGCTTATGACTGATCCTCTTTTTTGTCTTTGTCTTTCTTCATAGCTTTAGGCAGCTTCCTAAATTGTGACTTCCTGTGCATTAATGTGTCAAATATTTTGAATATAATATTTGATGCTATAGTTCCATTCTAAAATAATTAGCCTCAGTTAGGGGAATCACCCCTAATTTACCTTGCAGATACTCATGAGCATCCTTGGGTAGTGCTTTAGTAAATATGTCTGCTAATTGTTCCTTAGTATGCACATATTCCAGTCTCACTTCCTTTCTTTGAACTAGCTCCCTCAAGTAATGATACTTGATAGCTATATGCTTTGTCTTAGAGTGCATCATAGGGTTCTTAGAAATATTAATGGCACTTGTGTTATCACAATATATAACAACTGGTTCTGTGATCGCCTCTTTCATACCTTTTAGTAGTATCTTCAACCACACAATATTAGAGCAGTTAACTGCTGCTGCCACATACTCAGCTTCAGCTGTAGATTGTGAGGTGCAATTCTATTTCTTGCTTGTCCATGAAACCAATCTCTTTCCCAAAATAAATATGCCACCTGTGGTGCTTTTCCTATCATCCACATTTCTAGCCCAATCAGAGTCAGTGTAAACTCTAAGCTCAAACTTATCATTCTTTTTGTAATACAACCCATATTCATCTATTCCTTTCAAATATCTCAGAATTCTTTTTACTGCCATCATATGAGTTTCCTTGGGACTGGCAAAAAATCTTGCAACAATTCCAACAGCCAGAGCAATATTAGGTCTGTTGTGTACAACATATTGCAGCTTTCCAATCATTGACCTGTAAAGGGTTTGATTCACTTCTTTTGTATCATCATTTTTTGCTAGCTTCTGTCCAGTAGCCATGTGTGTACTCACTGGTTTTGACTCTTCCATTCCAAAAGTTTTCAGTATCTCCTTGACATATTTTGATTGAGTAATATAGATACCATTCTTCATTCGATATATTTGTAAGCCAACAAAGAATTTGATTTCACCGAACATAGACATCTCAAATTCAGTTTTCATCTCTTTTATAAATGTTTGGCATATTACATCTTGTCCACCAAATATAATGTCATCAACACAAATTTCAGCTAATAAAGTACCTTTATTTTGTTCTGTCTTCAAATACATATTGCTGTTGTCATTAGTTCTTGCAAATCCAATCTTTATCAAATAATTGTGCAATCTCTCATACCGTGCTCTTGGTGCTTGCTTCAGTCCATATAGTGCCTTGTGTAGTATGCAAATCATGCTCCTCTTGCTTGGTTCAACAAATCCATCAACTTGTTCAATGTACACTTCTTCTAATATCCCATTCAAAAATGCTGAATTTACATCCATCTGATAAACTTTAAAACCTTTGTAGGCTGCATATGCAAGTAAGGTTCTGAATCCTTCCAACCTTGCAACTGGGGTGAATGTTTCTCCATAATCAATTCCTTCCACTTGTGCATAGCCCTTGCATACCAGTCTAGCTTTATTCCTTGTTACTTCTCCATGTTCATTCAACTTATTTCTGAATACCCACTTAGTACCAATTATATTTTTGTCATTCGTCTTAGGTACAAGTGCCCAAGTCTTATTTTTCTCAATCTGTTCAATCTCTTCATTCATGGCTTGTATCCAGTCTTCATTCTCTAAGGCATCTTTTACTGTTTTAGGCTCAAAATCACATAACAAGCATGCACCGTCTCTCAACTTACTTCTTGTCATGAATGCATAATCCTTTGATCCTATTATTTGATTAGTTTTGTGGTGCCTCCTCACATACTTTGCTAGAGTAGGTTCTTTCTTTGCTTTAGATTCATTATTCATGTTCAATTCAGGTTGATTATGTGTCTTGACATCTCCATCAGATAGCTCGACAATTACCTCCTGTTGTCTGGTAATCTCATTCTGTGACTCAGAAGGTGCTAGCTGTTGCTCGACAACCTCGTTCTCAGGTTCAAGTAATACATTAGAATCTTCCTCATCCAGATAGACAAATGATTTGTAACTTTCAGGTTCCTATGTGCTTTATGCTTCATTTCTTTCTGCATATTTATCAATTCTAACATTTGCACTTTCCACGATTTTTTTAGTGTTAGAATTCAAACACTTATATGCTTTACTTTTAGTTGAATATCCAAGAAATATGCCTTCCTCACCTTTAGCATCAAGTTTTCCATTTCTATTATCCTTCAGTATGAAACATTTGGTTCCAAAATCTTTGAAATATCTTACATTAGGTGCATATCCATACCATAACTCATAAGGTGTAGCATTAGTACTTTTCTTGACTTGTACTCTGTTGAGGGTATAAACTGTTGTACCTACAAATTATCTCCAATATTTATGTGCAACATTTTTCTCCATCATTAGTGTTCTAGTGTAGTCCATGATAGATCTATTTCTTCTTTCAACAATACCATCCTATGGTGGTGTCCTAGGTGTGGACATCTATCTTTTTATACCTCGGTCATTGCAGAACATGTTGAACGCATTAGAAATAAACTCACCTCCTGATCAGTCAGATCTCAAACATTTTAGACTTTTACCTGTCTCCTTTTCAACTTTTGCCAAGTACCACTTAAATAACTGGAATGCATCAAATTTTTCTTTAAGAAACATAACAATCATCATTCTAGAGTAATCATCAACAAATAGAATAAAATATCTATCTCCACAATAACTTTTCTCACCAATGGGACCACAAAGGTCAGTATGAACCAATTCCAGAATTTCCTTAGAAGTATGAGTCTTGCTCTTGAAACTAGATTTAGTCATTTTTCCCAATTAACATTGCTTACACATTGCATTTTCAAGTTTCTTTAACTTAGGCAGCCCTCTAACCTTTTTCAATTTGCTTATTCTTACCAAGTTATCTAAGTTTACATGACACAACCTTTTATACCATAACCAAACATAATTATATTGTGCAAACAAGCATGTCTCATCAGCTAAGTCCAGATAGAACAAGTTACCTTTTGTTTTCTCTCCACTTCCAACTAGTTCTCCAGTGGCATCATAGATCTTTGCCTTCTTGTGATGGAACTCAACTTTGTAACCAAAAGTATTTAGCTGTGCAAAACTCAATAAATTATAGTTAAGATCATCAAGCCAGTATACATTGTCACATATGATCTTGTCAGCCAATTTAATTGATCCTTTCCCTTTAACAAGACATGGTGCATCATTACCAAATTTAACATAACCACAATTGCACTGATCTAAGGTTTCAAATTTATCCTTATCACCAGTCATGTGATGTGAACAACCACTGTCAATAATCTAATGGGAACCTTTACTCATATAATAAATTAATGCAGTTTCTCATCATCATCAAAATCATCTTTCATATCAACATACACAACTTCTATATCATTTTCATCAGAATTATCAGATCCACTATCAGAAGCTTCTTTAGCTATATAGCAAGATTTCTTACCTTTGTCTTTGTAATCCTTATACTTTTTGAAGTCTCGGTCATCCTTTTTGTCTTTGTACTTGTTGTCTCTTCTTTCATCTTTGTCATTCTTATCAGGATATCTAGCAGCAATATGACCAACTTTGTTACATGAAAAATAAATGATAGGAAGTTTACCTTTGAATTTTCCTTTTTGTCTAGATAGTCTTCTTTCCATAAGTGCCTCAAGTTCTTCCAGATCATCATCTGTATTGTCACTGTCACTGTTCACATATTTATTTCCTTTCTTTGATTTGTTAAGGACCAACTGGGATCTGAATGCAACATCAATAGCTTGTGGAGTGTAGTTATCAAAATTTGACATCTCAAATGCAGTAAGTCTGCCTACCAGACCATATAAAATTCAAATTATTATTAGTAGTACATATTAATTCTTGAATTTTAGAGACTCTAATAGTGTATGCAGGAAGAAGATTCCCCAGTACCTTGCTCATAATGGTGTTATCATCAATGGTTCCATTAGATCCTCTAATAGCATTCACAACTTCTTTTATCCCACCACAATATTGAACTATATTTTCTCCTTCTTTCATTTTCATTTCATCAAACTTACCTCTTAAACTTTTTGATTTGGCTCTTAGCACATTTGTATCTCCTCCATAGATGGTTTCTAGGGTATCCCACATCTGCTTTGCATTTGTACAGTTCTTTATGTCTTCAAATTCAGGATAGCTCAGGGATGATGCGATCTCCAACATTGCTTGATTGTGTTCATGCTTTTCTCTTAACTGTTCAGTGGTGAGAGGTGTTGTTAGGACTACATAATCATGTTCAATATAGTGCTTAGCAGCATCACCAATACTAGCCAGATGCAATTTTATCAAACTCTGCCATGCAGGGAAGTTATCTTTGTTCAACTTCGGTACCTCCTTTTTATACATCTTGATATTTCGCTCCAAGTACCTTCAAACTATTTTCAAGAGACCAAATCTCTGATACCAATTGTTAGAATGAATTTATAATAAATAAGAGGGGGGGGGGTGATTCAGTTATCCTTAGGTCTAGATGTACCAATTGAAACTTTATAGCACTTTAAACAACTCAGATTTGATCGGTAACAACATCATAAGTCAACAACATAAATATGCAGTTTACTGTTCAAATGTAATCAACTAGTAGAAACTTAACAATAAAACACAACATAAAAAGTCACACAAGTTGACACCAGTATCTAACGTGGAAACCCAAATTGGGAAAAACCACTAGTAACATGCTACCAAGTTTTCACTCTTCTGAAGTGAGCTCTACTAGGAGCCAACCCTATTAAAGGTTACAAAACACATTGGTAAATGTAACCTGGTTAAAGGATTTAATCACCCTATCAGGAGTAGCCTTGTTAGAGGTCTTAGAACATTCCACCTAAATGTCACCTTGCTCAAAGGATTTATACAATGACTGTTAGGTCAACCTGGTTAAAGGATTTTGACTGATACAATGGTTAGAAATTAATCAACAGGTGTGATCTGATACATGCAACTTAATTTGCAAATACATATCCAATTCATCTCTTATGCTAATTCACTAAGTGGCCTCCATTCTCATTTCAATCTTTAGATCTGCTTGGAAATTCATCAGGCAATCACTTTCGCAACTCTCTGCTTCTCTGCTAGATCATGCCAATCAATCAATAAACCATGCAATCCTCTTGCATACACTTTTCACATACATCACTTCTTGAATAGCTCCTTGAGGTTATCTTATACCTCTTCATCTAGGTAAAATAAATTTTTGCTGCTTAATCAAGATCGTAGATCTTAGGTTAGGTCAGATCCAACGGATCTTTCCATCATTTGCATTTAATTTACTTCTTCAAAGTAATCACTAATTAAATCTTGGATCCGTGCGTTAATTACGGTTACCCATGTATTTAAAAAATGTGTACCAATCATGATTATCCTTAATTAACTTTACATATCCCAATAAATTCAATTATGTCGGCCAGAGATCTCAAATCTCAACAATTACCAAAATACTGCTGCTCGACCAACACTGTGTTTTTCCACTCGGTCATCACTATTTTCCTCAGCAATTTACTGGTGCTTGATCGACACTTAGAAATTATGCTCAGCATACACTAGTGCTCGGTTGACACAAACTTCACTTGACATATACTATTCCCAGTAAACTGATATCTTGAATTAGCGTTATAGATAAACAACACATTACATTGCCAATGTGCCAACTGATCAAGTACCCTTGTAATTTCTCATAACTCAACCATTTCACTCGGTCTTCTTGTTATCCTTGCCTTCAAATATTCTTTAAAAATCAATAGATATGGTACTCAAATAGATAGCAATAGTCTCACCGGTTAAGGTTTGGCATCAATGATAGAACAACAATTGTTTACATTGTAGCTTTCCAACATGTCTCTCAAAATGAGAGACAAGTGGAGAACACAAGAATAGAAGAACCAATCCAACGTAGTCAGGAAGGCAATGCATCAGAGTATGAAGAGACTACTGATTCGGATTGGGTGCTTATGAAGATTATCACTCTCCTAGTGAGAAGGAAATTGTAGAATCTGATACTACTCTCCCTGATTCTGATAGTGTGGCAGAAAAGATTGCTGAACTGGATAGGAGAATCCATGAGCAAATTGCCATCAAACAAAGAAGAGAAAAGGAAAAAGAGGATAAGATTAGACATGACCAGAGTTTTCTTGAGCAAAAGAAATGGAAATTGAAGAGGTTGGAGGAAATGAACCAGGCTGATGAACTTGAACAAGTTGAAGAGGAACCTATCATCCAACTAGTTTGACTACCCAAGAACCAAGAAATAAGGGTAAGCAAAAAATGACAAGTGTTCAAATAGATGAACCTGTGAATCCTAAGGTTCCATTAGATCAAATGTCCAAGTTGGATACTAATTTAGAAAGGGCTAGAATGGAAAAATAAATCATAGCTAAAGATCTTGAAAAGGACGAGTTGGAGGTTGCTTCTCTAGAAATGAAAAAGAAGATGTTTTTTCTTAGGTAGAATACTAGGCCTGCTCGTGCTGAGGAAGCTCTAACATCACATGCCAAGGAATTTGTTTCTCAAGATGACAACCCTTTTCCAAGAAGACCAACTCATGCATAAAGGTACAAACAATTTTCTCTTATTGATGTTCCTAGTTATCCAAATGTAGTTCCAAATGAAATTCAAGATAAACTTCCCAAGTTTGTTGGGAATAATGTTATTACTTGTGAAGAACATTTGAAAAGGTTTATTGATATGATGGATGACTATGAGATCATG
Source organism: Thuja plicata (assembly GCA_018584345.1). Taxonomy (NCBI): domain Eukaryota; kingdom Viridiplantae; phylum Streptophyta; class Pinopsida; order Cupressales; family Cupressaceae; genus Thuja; species Thuja plicata. Next base: position 914,391 of record MU228495.1, on the reverse strand, counting down.
CATGAGGATATAATAATGAATCTATTTGTACAATCTCTAATTGAAGATGCTAGGGACTGGTTTAGGGGTTTGTCTTTTGGTTCTATAGGATCTATGGATGAGTTAGAGAGCTGTTTTAAAGAACAATATGGTGACAAGACAAATGAAGGTTTCATGCCAAATGAGTTCAATAACATCAAGAAACATCATAATGAAGATGTTGCTGAATTTAATACAAGATTTCAAAAAGCCATGCATAAATTGTTCCAAGTTTTAAGGCTTGACGATAAGATTTGTCTTGCTACCTATTTGAATGCCTTTGATTCAAAAATGGGTTACCTCCTTAGAGATAAGAATCCTATAACTGTCAAAGATGCATATAAGACAAAAATGAATATTGAGACAAATAGGAGAGTATCAGGAAAGTTGGGTAGAAGAAAATATTGGAAGCCTTATAGGAAAGAGTCAGATAGGCCTTTTGCTGCTAAGCTTAAAGATGAAGTAAATATAAAACAAATTTTAAGTGCCATTACAGATTTAAAGCTTGCAGATAACAAGACTGTCAGGGTTCCAAATAATTATAGCATGCCTATCACCCAATAATTTTAATAGGCATCCAAGGATGCATAACTATCCCTATACTACCCAGTGGAAATATGGGAAGCCTATTTTTCCACAAAGAAATGACAAGACTAATGGTAACACTCTTGATCCTTTACAAAGAAATTATGTCAATACATGTGATGATGTCTCATGGTGCACGACTTTCCAATCCACACACAACCCTGATTATTGTGCAATTGATTTGAACATATTTGCAAGTGAGGCACAACAAGAAATAGAAGAAGAGGATGAACTAAATGATGATAGTGGTTGTGCAATGACTTCTTCACTTTTGAGGAGTGAAGGAGAATCTGATGAAGAAAATGTAGGCAAATACTTGTCTTTATCTAATGAATAATAAGAAATGATTGATGACATGAGGTGTAACGCTACAAGGGGTAATGAACCATTTGAAGTAAGAAGACCATTAGATGAAGAAATTGTATAAATTACTGCAGACAAGGTTTCTCAAGCAAGGAGTAACTACAATTTGAGAAGCAAAACAATGGGAAATGTTGATGGTAGACTCTCTGGTATTTTTGTTAGATAGGCAGGAGAAAACACTGATAAAACAATAGGAAAAGAAAAGATTGTTGAAGGTATCAAGAAAACAAAGTCCAAGAAAGGAGATAAGCCTGATGATCCAATTGTTGTCCACAAGGTGAAAGTAAAGACACTAGAAATAAGTGCTCCATATTTTCATGAGGATAGAAGAAAGATTGAGACAAGCCTTGCTACTCAAGTTGAACATGAAAATGTTATTACTTTGAAGCAAGGCATTTTTGATTTGAAATATACTCCAGTTGATATGGGGCATTTGTTGTCACAAATCACAATCAAGGTTCCACTCTTAGAGAAGATGAGGATTGAGGAACACAAAGAAAAAACCTTAACATGGGCGAGAAACTTCTCTTCAACAATAATACAAGAGTAGGAAGAGGTTGAGAAAATGAAAAAATCAAAGGATAAATCTGATAACAAAGTGAGAATCAAAGGTGATTGTCTCAAAGATCCCTCAAGTTTTCTTAAGTAAAAATCATGTGAGCACTCCTTTGGGAGCTGTAGATCTATTCTTCTTGACTTTGGTCATAAATGGTAAGAGGCTAAATAATTCTATGATAGACTCTGGGACATCAAGTACTGTCATGCCAACAAAAATCATGAAGTCAATAGGACTGCAAGTTGATTCTCCTTATGGGAGATGTCAAGAAATGGACTCTAGAGAAGTACCTGTCATGGGTACCATTAAGGCTCTGCCTTATAGACTTGTTGCATGCCCTGAGAAGATTCTAACCATGAGTGTCTTAGTAGTGGAAATCCCTCCTCAGTATGGAATGCTCCTATCAAGGAAGTGGAGTGCCTCAAAGGGAGGGAGTATTCAATGTGATCTTTCATTTGCAACCTTTGATGTCATTGGTCAAAGTGTCAAGGTATCTAGAGAAACAAGAACTCCTCACATGATTGAGGAAAGTGATGATAATAATATGAACTGCTTCTTGGATACTGACATTGGATCTTTCCAAGACCAAGATGGGAAGGTTGGGGTAGAAAATCATCATGTGTTATTCACTAAAGACAAAGATAATCTAGCAGACAATAATAACTTGTGGACAATGTACTTTGATGGTGCAAGATCAAAGGAAGGAGCAGGTGCAGGAGTTCTGTTAATAACTCCTAGTGGTAAGACTTACAAGTTCTCATTCTCCTTGTTATTTACATGTAGTAATAATATTGCAGAGTATGAGGCATTGTTGATTGGATTAAGATTAGCTTCAAGACACAACATAAATAATCTCAGGGTAATTGGAGACTCTAAATTGGTGATCTCTCAAATAAGATCTAAATATGCTTAAAAAAATCAGAGACTAAGGCAGTATAGAAATGATGTATGGGATGAAATAGAAAATTTTGATGCTTTTGGTATTGAATAGATGGATAGGAATCAAAATAAAATGGAAGACTTGTTGGCCAACATTTCTCTATGGCTAGGAGATGCTACCATTGTAGGAATTTATAAGATTTAAGTTCAATCTAGGCCTTCTATCCTAGATAATATTGAAAGTTGGCAAGTTTTTGAAGATGATTTAGATATTTTAAGATTTTTGTATTGTGAATCAGAAATTGGAAACAAAGAGATGGACTTCAGTGGGTATGTAGAGACTATGGATGGTAAGGATACTATTTTTGGAAAAGAGGTCTTGAAGCTGAAGTCAAACAGAGTTCCCAAAGGATTGGTTGTGCTTGAGAAATATTTTGACAATAAGAACAAGTCCTAGTATGCAAGGACTGTGAAAAAGTATAAGAAATTAGAGGAAGTAAATTTGGGGGCAGATGTAGCTCCTAAGAAGGTATACATTGGTAAAAAGCTATCCTCTAAACTCAGAGAGTTGTTGGTTAACCTTCTCAATAAATATAAACATGTCTTTGCATGGTCTTATGATGACTTAAAGTCATATAGAGAGGGCCTTTTCCAACATGAGATTCCTTTAAAAGAAGGCACAAAGCCTTTTAGACAGAAATTAAGACCTATTAATCCCACCTTAGCACCCAAAATGCAAGAACAATTGAAGAAGATGAGGGATGCTGGAATAATCAAACCAATAAGACATTTAACATGGGTATCAAATTTGGTACTAGTAAGAAAGAAAAATGGTGATATTAGACTTTGTGTATATTTTAGGAATTTGAACATCAATTCATTAAAGGATAACTATGGGTTACCTAACATGGAGCTATGCTACAAAGAGTCACTGGATCATAATTGATGTCTATGTTGGATGGTTTTTTAGGGTACAATCAGGTCATGGTCAAGGAATCAGAGCAGTTCAAGACTACATTCACCACACCATGGGGCACTTATGTGTATGTTAGAATGCCTTTTGGTTTGACAAATGCTGGAGCAACATTTCAAAGAGCCATGGATGTGGCATTTATAGAATTTATAAATGATTTTCTAGCAGTATACCAAGATGACCTTATTGCCTATTAAACAAAAGAGGAACAACTTTGTGGTCATCTTGAGAAACTTTTTGTGAGAGCATTGGAATATGGGGTTTCTTTTAATCTAAAGAAGTGTGTTTTTGGGGGTGACAGAGGGAAATATTTTAGGGCATATTGTGTCTAGGGATGGAGTGAGGGTTGACCCTGAAAGGATAGATGCAATTGAAAAGATCCCTCAACCTAAGAATGTCAAGGGCATTCAATCCTTCTTTGGACAGGTAAATTTCTTGAGGAGATTTATTACTAACTTTTCTGAAACCAGTATTCCAATCTCAAGGATGATGAAGAAAGGAGCCAAGGTAGAGTGGAGTCAAGAAGCATGAAAGGATTTTTCAGGTATCAAACAAGCTATCAAGGATGCTCCAATCCTAAGAACACCAGATTATGGTAAGCCTTTGAAAATCTTCTCCTTTGCTTCATATAATACCATTGCTGCAGTGTTATTACAAAAGAATGCAGAGGGCTTTGAGCATCCCATTTCCTTTTTCAGTAAGTCTTTGCAAGCAACAAAAATTAAGTATGACATCATGGAGAAGCAAGCTTATGCTTTAGTCAAAGCTGTCAAAGCTTTTAGGTGTTATTTGGTGGGAGTAGTTGTGATTTCTTATGTACCTAGTGCTGCTGTGAAAGATATTTTAGTCCAGCAAGAGGTGTTAGGAGGGAGATGTAGATAGATAAAAAAGATCCAAGAATTTAACATTGATATCCATATTAAAAAATTGGTCAGAGGTATGGGACTTGCAAAAATCATGGCTCAAAGTAATTTATATGCCAATCACATAAATATATTGGAGGAGGATCAAAGGCCCTATATTTGTGATATGGATTGTTGTGACTAGTATAAGGACATTGTTGGATATCTGCAGAAGATGGTGTTTCCCCCTAACATGGATGAAAATAGGAAAAGAACAGTCAACTTGTAGGCTGTTAAGTATGCAATAATTCAAGGACAGTTATGGTGGAGCAATGATAGAGTATTGCTCAAGTGTGTTGACTTTGACAAATCCAAACGTTTGATGGAACAAATGCATAATGGTGCATGTGGAGACCATTACATGGATAAAACTATTACACACAAGATTCTTAGATCTGGTTTTTGGTGGCCAACTATCTTCAAGGATGCCCATAGTTATGTTAAGAAATGTGATGCTTGCCAAAGATTTGCAAGAAAGCTCAAGTTTGGGGGAAGTTTGCCTTTGAATCTTGTTGTATTTGAAGCACCTTTTCAAAAATGGGGAATGGACTTCATTGGTGAGATTGCAAACAAGCCAAGTGGAGGCCATTCATGGATTCTAGTAGAAATTGAGTACTTTACTAACTGGGTTGAAGCAATCCCCACTAGAAGGGATACTAGTAAGGTTGTGACTGATTTCATGCTACAAAATGTCTTGACTAAATTTGGATGTCCAGAGAGTATTGTTGTGGATAATGGAATGTGTTTCAGATCAAAAGAGTTTAGTGCTTTTTGCCAGTAGTATGTGATCCAAATCTCTTACTCATCCCCATATCACCCACAAGGGAATGGCCAGGATGAATCTAGTAATAAAAGTTTGATCAAGATACTTAAGAGGATGTTGGACAAGAACAAGAAAGCTTGGGATTCAAAATTGTAGTTAGCATTGTGGGCTGATAGAGTAACAGTCAAGAAAGAAATTGGTTGTGCACCCTTTGATTTGGTGTATGGTATTCATGCTAGGTTGCCTCAAAATAATCTATTGCAGATGTACAAGTTTTTCAAAGAGTATGGTGAAGAGATGGATGATGATATGAGAATTAGGATGGATGACTTGATACAAATAGATGAATCAAGAAGGGATGCACATGAAAAGGATGTTCAGTTGCACTTGCAGTATAAGAATCTATTTGACAAAAGAAAAACTATCATAAGTTTTGAAATTGATGACTTGGTCTTGATGTGGAATGCTAGACTTGAAGATAAAGGAAAACATGGTATGTTTGATCCTATTTGGCTTGGACCATATGTTATTGACAGTAAATGGGGTTCAAACTCTTATATTCTTAAGGACTTGGTTGGAAATGTTTTTGGAATTGCCTGTTCATGGACAATTATTGAAATTTTACTTCTCTTGAAGGCTCAAATCCATGAATAGTAGTTGTAAATAGGTTTCTGTAGTTTTAAGAGTAGGTTTTCCTTTTGTTGTTTCCTGCTTTCTATTTTAGGTTAGGTTTCCTTTCCATTTTTTCTGGGTGGTCTTCTTATCCCTGAGATTCTAGATCCTTACTATGCCTGCGAGAGACATACATCCCCACTTAGAGCCACTATTAGAGCTGTTAAAGAAATTAGGGTTTCAATGGAGGACGTTTAGAAGTGGTAGAGTGTCTCCTGACTATTTTTTGCGTGAGTGGGTTGCAGGGAGGTGTTTTAGCCATGTTTTTTTCCCTTTTGGTCGCCTCTATGGAGTCAAATCAGTCGCTTAGGTCTTGGTGTCTTCGCTGGTTTGTTTTGTGCTTTAAACACTTCAGGTCATTTATCCCACATTGGTCATGCGGTGAAGTAACTTAACATTTTTATACCCGAGTCCACAATAGGTTAAGTGCTAAAAGGCAAGCACCTTTTTGGCTGATGGTTTGTCAAGTGTTGCAGTTAGTGGCAGCCAGCTGGCGGACAAGGTGGATAATTTTTTGGGCCCGCACTAAGATGAAAAGTTTCGTGAGGTGACAGGTGGCAACAGGGCGCGATGGCGTAGTCTGAGTCATTACAGGTCCAGTCAGATCACACAATGGCATGGGTGTGACATATGGAAGGTTTAATAGGTGGCGGGTCAGGTTGGATGGACACGTGGTAGAGGTCACAGTGAGTAAGGTGGTGCCACATGGCACAATCGACAAGATGGTTAGATGGGACTGAAAGATGGATCAAGTCAGATGGTGATGCATGGCGGTGAGTGGAAAAGGATTGTGAAGGGCAGATCGATATCCAACGGTGATGCACTACTGTGTGAAGGAAAGATGTGAGGAAGATAAGCATCGTGTGATGGCGAAAAGGCTTGTTATGTGTCCAAGTGGGTAGTAAAGAATGTGGGGCCTACATAGGAAAGGTAGATAGGTGGTTTTGAGGCCCAGTGGGATGTAGCCACGTGGTTGTCAACAGAGTTTGACTGAGCGTAAATGAATTTTCTTTTTTTCTTGGTGCCCTTATTACGTAAAGTGCATCGATGACCATGTTTTAAAGTTGTGAAAAGATCATGATCTTAGCCGTTGAAGTGTTTGGCGCTAGAGGAGTTAGCCGTTGAAATGATATTTTAAATTTTTAATTCTCTCTGCACATTTTTTTAGTATGGTGGCGTGTTCTCAGACTTGCAGGGGAGTGGCTTGAGGTCTTCTTGGGCTATGATCAATCTTAATGGCACCATTTAGTAGCTAGGGATGTTCTCTATGGGTCTAAATGCATTTACTACAACATGGTTACGTTATGGACCTCCGTTTTCTTTCTATTTTGGGATGTCTCTACCCATGCTATGTTTTTTCGGCATTAATGAGATAGATCATTTCTCTACAACTTGGTAAGTGGTTTGTTAGGACAGATCTTTTTAGTGATATTTTGGAGAGAGATCAACCTACGAGATAGGATTGTATTGATTTCTTGGAGGGATAGTTTTTGAGAACCCTATCCTAGGGTTTCATCCTTCTACTTAAGGCTTTCCTTTCTCTATTTTAGAGGTTCCAAAATTGCTGGTCCCAGAGATATATCAGATTTGTTTAGAATATTTTCAAGAGAAGATAGAAATTTCATTGATATTTTCCACTTTATTGAATGGTGTTATCTTCAATCAGATAGTTGCAAACCCTGATTCAACATACTTAATACAAGTTTTCTAAGTTTTAAGTCTCTCCTTGGTGTCTCCTTATGAGTTTTGGATCTTCTGATTCATTGCATTGAGTTTGTTAATGTATATGTTGTTTTCCATAAGTTTTGATCTAGGATCAAATGAAATGTACTTTGGAAATGATATAAACTCATTTGGTTTGTCTACATAAGGATCCTATAAGAAGTGTGTAATATGAGTTGCTTGTATTTATGGCTGTGAATCTTTGCCAGTAGGTGGGTTTCTATTTTCTTCTCTGCATTGAGGGATTGCCTAATGGATAAGGAACTTATCATGAAATAGTAAATGTTTTGTTGGTACATGTTTGATTTGGTCTGATTATATTCTTCAAATTTAAATCAAAACCATTACTAAGTTCTTTCATATCCTACGGTTGTTGGTTGTATGTCCTACTTGGTAATAGAGAGTCAATGAATGTCTGGTTAGTATTTAGCACTTTCTTACCATTATATATTATTTCAAGAGTTATAAAGAGCTGTAAAGAGTTGTATGTTATTTGGATTTGGTGCACCCACCTTGGTTTTGCAGAACCAGAAGTGTAGAGGGTAGTCTTGTCCCTATAGTTGGTCCAGTTGTCTTGCAGAGCTTCAATACTTGGAGCTAACCACTCCTAACATCAGTCTCAAGGCATATTGGTATCTTTTGGTAGCATAAAAATTTTCAAACACCAACACAATGGGCTCCTTCTTCCATTTTCAAAAACTCAACTCTTCTATTTTAAGTTTACCACCCATGGCTGATGTTTTCCAAAAGCTTGTTATCTTAAAATAACAACTCTTCACATAACTTTCACCGAAGATGTTAAAAGGCTCAGAAAAAAAAGTGATACACACAACATCAATCATAAGTAAAATGACCCAAATAGCATTCCACCCAAAATCCAAGTAATTTCCATTCCATGCTTTACATGTGAGAAGGCCTTTCGTAGTTTCCTTCATAAACTTAATTGTCCCTTTCATCATTACTGCATATTATTCCGAGATGATGGTGGCTCTGTTCGTATCTTAGAAGGTTTATTAAATCTTTATTTAAACCTCTTTCAACCTGCCAAATCATTACCCTGTTCATATCTTAGAAGGTTGATTAATTTTTATTTATGTTTCTTATGGGTGTATTTACAATATATATTTTCAAGTGGGAGAATGTTAAGGTTAAATTTGATTCATCGTGTAAATCCTAGGTATATATATTTTTGTCTCCAACCCTCTTTGGAAAGTATACTCTGATTCCTAGCGAGTAATTAGATAAATAATTTATAGTTACACCTTTTGGGAATACTAATAACATTTTTCATACTCATTCATGACGAAGATGGAGTGTTACAATGGTGGTTACTTTTTAACTTGGACTCACTAAATGTTATTTCCTATTTCTAGGCACTAGGGTTGAGGAGTGGAGAATATTGTCGTAATGGATGGTATAAGCATGATTTGGCTTATATAATGGGGTATTACACATGAGGATGTAAATAATCAGGGAGCTAAGTTAGAGATTCCTTTGTCGTTACATACGTTATTTAATGATTGATTGACTTTAGCAATGTGATGTCCATGTGAAGTTGATTGAATCTACTAATCTCAAAAGATGCTCTCAATGTCGAGAAAGGAGTTTTTGCATAAAATGGCACTTGGTTCAATGAAAAAGCTCATATTGTAAGCATCTAGATAGTACCAAGTTCAAATATTCTACAATACAAAATCCAAAGCTTTTACATGATATCATTGATTTCACTTCTCTAATTGTCTATATATTAGAGGTGTGAGATAATTATTTTATATTGTCTTTATAGGTATGCAAGTGGTGCTATAATGCTATTAGAGTGCATAGAGGAAGTGTATTATTTCTATATTCTTGTCTTATTTATATAGTAGATTTTTTTCTTCAAAGGGTTTATCCATGTAATCTTGTTTTGCTATATAGTTTTAAATTTTATTCTTATTGTTGATTATGTTTTTCACATCATCTTTAACTTGATTTGATTATTAAGAGAATAATTTCATATTTGCATACACTTTGAAAATATTTTAGCATTTTAATTTCAATTTTTTCTCAACAATAATACATTGACCATCTATCAATGGTGACCAAGTGTGAGGGGAAATTCAACCCCCTTTCAAGGAGAACAAACTATTTCTCATAAGTTGGTATACATATATACAAAATAAATATGAATAGATGAGAGCTAGGTTCAAATCTACAACTTGTTGATGGATCCATTTTTGGGTACATGCCAACTAGAATTTAGGCTACCAACCATAGAACACCATTCCTTACCATTAAATCTGATGACATTAAGTTTTGCCATTAGTATACTTAAAAGAAAAAAACATGATAAAGGTCATCGGTATAAGCATAACCGTCAGAAAAAAAGCATAATTGACGGACAACAAGCATACCTGAAAGGACAAAATGTCTAACGTGAAAATGCTAAGTATAGAAATTACCAGCAACAAGCATAATCGACAGTCAGTTAAAGAACCTGCAAAAAGTGGATCTGATTTTACACATCAGATAAAGCAATGTAATTCTATTTATAGAGTTTTTATTTGTTTTAAATCTTAACTTAAGGGTCAAGAAAGAATATTGTAAATGTTTTAAAGCATCCTAATGGATCTAAAACATATCTAACTAAAGATCAAGGTCAAGTTGTAAACCTTGGATCTAGAGTTAATTTGAAAATCGTGAATCAAGAATAGAGCTAGAAACTAGTATAAATAGATGTTCCATCATTTGTAATTCAAGAGACTTGTAGTCATTTGGAAAATGATATTAGCCATGGAGAGAATCTAAGCAGAAGAAGAGAATTCATGCAAAGTTTAGAAACAGATCACAAGAGTTATCAAGAACACAGGAAGGTTACCGACGAGCAGAGACAAGGTATTACTCAATCACTCAAGGTGATTACATACATACATTGTAAGCTATATAGGATTTGTTATCAGCAATTAGAGATTGCATTCACTATTAGATCAAAATTTATATTATAGTTGCATTCTAACAAGTGCATCACAACAGAAATCCTTTTGTAGAAGGTGGACTTAACAGTTCTTTGATAAATCTCTTAACAGAGTGCACACCTAATAGTGTTGCTAAAGCTTCAA
>MU228495.1:870102-896195 GCA_018584345.1 Thuja plicata | reverse complement strand
GATGAATAGATAGATAGGTATATACAAATCTGATGACACAAAGGTTAATGGGCCAATCACATAAAAAGTTTTAGAGGTACTGATTCACCCCTCCCCTCTCAGTACATCATTCCAATAATTCCAACAAAATCAAGGTAATTTAGTTCTAAATTTTAAATTTAATTTAGATCCAAGGGTGAAAATAAAATAATTCATGATCTTGAGAGTAGAATATAAATGTTGGATTAAGTTTTGAGGAATGTTGGTATGAATTTTTTTTATTGGATATAAATATTCTCATCAAGTTGAAAATTGATAAACTTTATCTCTTTAGATGATGAATTTAGAACCTGTCAAGTTCAAGACAAATCACTCTACCTAATTGGAGGATAATATGTCTATAAATGACTTACTAGGTATAGATAAACCTTGGAGTTCAATTGAAACAAAAAATTTAAATGTTGCTAGCAAAAGGCCATGATATAATATTGACTGGGTAAACGTATAGAGTTAGGCCCATATTTAGAAAATAGAAAGAATTTTTATTCATATATTGAACAATATTCCTATCTTATTTCATGAGAAAACTATGAGAGATTCACTCAGTTTTGATGTATATTTTGGGACAAGATCCTTCCAAAAAAAGTCCAATCAATGTAATTTGTTCAATCCACTTGTATTTATAATAGAATAATGAATGAATAAAACCACACTAAGAGGTTTGTTATTTTATTCATCCCCCTTTTCATCAGCCAAGAATAATTTGGTCTAGGTAAACTTGGGTTTCTTGATGGATAGTGTTATACTTAAAATCTCCAAGAATTATACAATCAACATTAATAGTTAAACTACTATGGTGAGGACTACTTTAGGGTGTAAAGTAATGAAGTCAAGGTTGGGGGCTCTTATCAAACTACACAATCTTGAAACCTTTACATATAATACCACCCACATAAACACATTTGAAAAATGTCTTTATTACAAAAAGTATTCAGGAGAAATTACATATATAGAGGACTTCAACAGGATAAAATTCAAATAGTTTATAGGGCTTTCTAGAAACATCTTGGATGCTAGTCTTCAAAACCTCATATCTTCACACCTTGGCTTCACTCATATTTTGAAATCAGATTTTTTATTTAATCTACAACTCCCATGTGTTGTGGGTCCACAACAAACACCCCATTTTAGGTCCTCTAACCATGGGGACCCCCCTTCTTTTTGTTTTTTTTCCTTTCGTCATGTCTGCCCCTCGTAGAGATCCAGTCAGCCACTAGGAAAGATTACTGAAACCAAAGCAGATAAAGGAAGAACCCTTTTTCAGCCTTTCGGCCCTTTTGGCCTTTCGAAGGACTTAGGTCCTCCGAAATGCTGAAATGGCCGAAAGGCCAAAAACCCGACCTTTCGGATCTTTCAGACTTTCAGAGGACTTAGATCCTCCGAAATGCTAAAATGGCCGAAAGGCTGAAGACCCGACCTTTTAGTGTTTTCAGCCTTTTGGGGTCTGAAACCCCAAAACCGCTGACGTTAGCCCACGGGTTATAAAAGGGGTAACTTCCCTTTTTTCATTTCACTCTACGTTTTTTATGTGTTTGTCCTCTCGCTTACGTTCTGTCTGCGCCTCCTTGTCCAAGCCACCTGGTTGCCCTCCCTTTGTATGATCGATCGATGTAGGTTCTCTTCACTTGTCCTCGCTTAGTGCTTTCAATTTTCCTAGGATTAGGGTCTTTTTGGTGCCCCTAGTTCCTGTCTAGCCTAGGGCACTTTGTTTCGCTGCCCTTTTGGGCTTCTGTGTCTTTGTGCGTCGATAGGGACACCCCTCCCTATCGGCCCTAGGGTTTTCTTGTGTCATTAGGTCTAGGTTTAGGGTCTCGTGTTTCTGTCAGTCGCGACACCTACCGTAGGTTTTTGGCCTCTGAAAGGCCAAAAACTAGATCTTCATCCTCACCAAGTTCTGTTTCAGACGTTTCAGCCTTTCAGACATCCGAAAGGTCTGAAAGTCTGAAAAGCCAAACAAGCGAAACCTCAAATCAAATCATCCAAGCTCCTCACCATGTCCAGATGATTCAGCGTTCCTGAGCAAACCCCTCCCAGTTCGGTGTCCTAAAATCCAAAACCCCGATGGGCTTGGCCTTACCATTTCGCCTGTACGCACTTTTAGAATTTTCGGTCTCTAAACTAGTTTTTGGTGTCCGAAACCCTGAAAGGTCTGAAAGTGCAAAAAATTACACTTTAACTATTTTTCAGCTCTCTTTACTTTCTTTCATAGTTTAAATTGTTTTCTTGTTCAATAAGCTACTGATATTTGTCTTTTCTTGCAGGAATGACTGAACCAAAGACAGTATCCCCAATGACATTTCAATACAAGGGGAATCCCCCTAGCTCAAAGGTGGGAAAAAAACATAGCGAGATAACTGATACCAACATTGAGAACATGGATTGGAATGAATTCCTGACCCAGTGCTCCCAATCGGAAAACAAATCTGAGGAATATACCTCATTAGTCCTATCCAGGCTAGTAAATGCAGCAGCACCCCATGGCTGTTACATCTTCAGAATTGATCATCACCCTAGCTCACCACTATGATTCAGAAAAAGGGTGGTAGTAAACTTAGAAGATTAGGTTGTATTGGACATCAGGAAGGATGTCATTAAGGATGTCTTTCATCTCCACAAAGGCATAGACAAGTTCTATGACTTTTATATTGAAAAGGGGACCAAGTGATTTAGCAACAGGGAGCAAACCGTAAATGAGATGATGAATAAGGAATACCTCAAGCAACCACTTCCCAAGAACAAACTGGATAAGATAGACCTCCGGAGAGGTTATATGAGAGATGATATCTAGGCAGCTATAACAATGATAAGTAGGGTGTATGGGTTACCACAATCCACCGAACTCGAGCACTGGATGATCCCGCTGATAGAGAGGATCAGAGAACAAAAGGCAAGATTCGACTGGGGCACTATCATTAGTGAAAATCTAGATGAGTAGTTGACACCAGTGAAGCATAACCCCAAATTCTACATGAACTCTTACATAATGTACCTACTACCTGCATGGGTAGATTATCCTGACCTCACCAAGAGGAGAATTCTGAATGATCCAAATGCATGGCCCCATCTTGTGTACCCATAGTTGGTAAAGGGGGAAAACATGCCAGAGGATTCCCCTGATTATAGAATAGTCAATGACGCATTCATATTCATAGTCATCAGATCTATTGAGGGTGACTTTTCCAAAAGAATGTCAGAAGAAGCTGCTGCTAAGGTAAGGGCCATTGGGGCCTATTTTATCTAGTGCAGGACATTCATGTACATTTGGATAGTTGGATCAACCATACAATTGAAGAAGCTACCCAGGTATCCATCTGACTAGATAATCATACTGGAGATGTCCAGGCAGCTCGTGGATGCATACGAGCACATCAAGCATAAGAAGAAGCACTATTGGGACTTTCCCATCTCTTTGGGGCCATATACACTGCAGGACATGAAGGTTTGCAAGTCCTTGGTGTTTGAATGGGATGATTTCCCCTTGCAAATTTACAAGACAGTATGAGCCCACTTTGATCCTATAGGTACTTATAGCCATATCATCAGCAGATTCTACATACATGACCACATCTGGAGGATCATTGGATAAACTGTATAGATGACCATGAGGTCAGAATTTGAGATTACTGCAGAATGAACCTAGCTCTGGAAAAAGAGGTGTTGAAGGTTCCTATTTCCCCGAAGATATGGGAATGTGATTCAGAGGAAGTCTTAGAAGACATTTACACACAATATAAGGTGTATGACCGGCCAATCATGAATGTTGAGGTAGACAAAGATGAAAATGATGGAATAGACTTCAGGGCAAGGCACGTGATAAAAACCACTATATCTTGGATCAAGAAGCCACACTAGATGAGTCTGATCTTGGTGAAAACATTAATGGAGCCCTCCAAGAAAGTAGAGAAACAACAAGGAGAGAAGTCAACAACTCCTAAATATAAGAAGGCTCCCCCTCAGAAGCCAAAAATGGTGTATGGTCATGAATGACCAGTTGAATACGGCTCCAATCCTAGGCCTAAGAAAACCAGAATGACAGGCCAGATTGACCCACTAGCAGGATTGTGACAACCCCAATCAGGAGAAGACCCATCCACCTCTGGCCAATCTTCCCCCACTGCTGAGAAGAAAACCTATAAGAGGAAGAAGAGTTTTAAATCTCCCCAGTTAGAAACTGTACAAGAGGATCCCGAAGAAGAGGACACAAGTGAGCCCTTAGTATGGAGGACCAGGTTGCAGAAGAGGAGAGAAAAGGAGACCACTAAGAAACATAGAGAGGATCCCAAAGAATAGTATGATCCTGTAGATCCATTAGGATTGGATAAATTTATGCTCTCTGATTTTGAAGGACTTGAAGGCTTTTCAGATTAGGGCCAAGATACACACACTCGGGGGCCACCGCTCATACAACCCCAGGTAGCCTTCACTCCACCGCTGCTCATACAAACTCAGGTAAACCTTACTCCTCCACCAGTCCAGTTCACCAATCCTCCGGTGAATGTTCCTACTCCACTAGTAAGCTCTGATTCTACTCTAGGGTTTAAAAACCAAGAGAGTGGGGTAACTCAGAGTTTAGCAACAGATAGTGTAGCTGGAGGGAGTTATGTTTTCACCCCACCACCTCATATACTTACCCCACCAGTTTCCCTAAAAACTCCAACACCTACTCTTGCGCAAACTCCGCCCCCATCTACTACCACCATCTCCTCATCTCCCACTCCAATCATGCCAACACTTATTCCAACAACCTCAATCCCATCAACATGTGCCACTCAAGCAACCGAAGGAGCAGTAGGCACAAAAGATACATCACCTTTTTAGACCTCACTAGAGGCCATGACCGGTCTCAGGCCAGAAGTGGTAATTGATTCATCAACCAACAAAGGCCCAGAGAAGGAAAGGGAAAAGGAGGTCAGTGAGAAAGACAAGGAAGAGGAGGAAATACAAAGGGATACAAAAGGGGATAGAATGGAAGAGGGAGAAGACTGATGAGGAAAAGGAGAAAAGAAGGAATCAGAATAGGGAATAGCTCTAGGGAAACAAGGCTTGACCTCAATTCTCCATATGGCACCATATGAGCCAGTAACTACCTCCGATAAACCTACTTGGTTTACCAAGGAGATAAAACCTTAGAAAAGAACCTACACAAGTGAACTGGACAGAGAAGATACAAGTATAACTGCTATGAAGCAAGCCTTCCACCATACAGACGTGAGTGTGCCTGCTAAAACCATGTCATATGTGACCCAAGACCCTAAGGGTCAATGGAAAACACAAATAGCTATCCCACCCCTGAGCACCTCTCAAACCATGGGTTCATCAGGAGACTATACATTCAAGGAGGTAGAATTGGGGGAGCCAACCAGAGAAGGGAACAAGAAATTAGTAGCTTTGGGACTCAAGCATGCTCTGGGGTTCATGAATAAAGATGAAGAAACCATCAAGGCTTTAATAGACCAGAATGAATCATTGAAAGGGTTCATCAAAAAGATGGTGGGTCCCATTGACCCAAATTGTTCAGAGGCTTCATTACAAGCCATGCTTGATAAAAGGGCTGCACCAGATTTGCTAGCAAGATTAACCCCCTCTTTCATCCAGGCGAGTGCCGATTGGATAAATGACTTCAAACAGTTCAGAGAGAAGGCAATCCCATCAATATTTAGGCCATACAGGACCATTTTGGTTGAGATTAATTCACTCATTGACCTGGTGGAAGATGACAGAGGTTGTGATGCCGAGGTAGCTAAGTGGCAGGCAGCTCTCTAGGATTTGGAGGTAATTAGAAAGCAACACTTCCAAATTGTGGTGAAAATATATGAGGGAGAAGAATTGGATAAATTTGAGACTTGGATCAAACAGATGACCAAAATAATTAAGGTCTACAAGAAACATCAGGCCCTTATAGACGAAAAATGGTAAGAGGTAATAAAATGGATCAAAGATATAGATACCTTCTTCACAGGGGTTGGCCTCAACATCTACCAAGATGAAAGCCAATAGGCTCTACAGCCCTCCAAGGAAGTGGTCCAATAGTTCAGAGATGTTATGGCCGGAGTCAAATCCAAGGAGGCCTTGTAGAAATTGTTCTACATAAAAGATGAAATACACTGAATGCCTCAGCACAAAGAAGAGATCACGTTCTTCGCTTTTGAATTGACTATCTTCAGAGAGAAGCAATAACAAAGGGTCACAAAGATAAAAAGAAAAGAGATCAATTTTGAGGAAGTCCAAGAGATAGTGAAAAGGCTCTGGGCAGCTCACCCAGAATTCTTCATTGGATAAAGCTCTAGGGTTCAAATACCAAATAGACTGGGTAAGATTTTCACACTTGGTCAAAATTCATTAAGGTAGTATTTTTCGGCCTTTCGGCCTCTATCTTTTTGGCCTTTCAACCCATATAGCAAAGAGTATTTTTTGGCCTTTTGGCCTACGAAGATTTCATCCTTTTGGCCTCCTCAAAGTATTTCGGCCTTTTGGCCCATGACAAGTCTAAACTTTTGGACCTCCGAGTTTGCAGATTTAAAGAGCACCTGGGAAATTTTGAAGAAATTAAAGTTTCAGGGTAGAGGTTAGGGTCCAAAAAAATTGGGTGTTTGTAGTGAGGTCACTTTTTCAACATCAGTTTGACTCCAGATCAGATCAATGGACAACTTGATTTTGTTTCAGAGGAACTAAGGGTCTCCTATCAGTTCCCACCGTCAGAAACAACCCAAGTGAAGAATCCAAGAAGGACCACCAGAATCAAGAAGAAGACTCCCAGTTCACAGAAGGAATTCATCTTCTTTCTCTTTCTCTTCTCTGGCAAATTTTTCCCTCTTTGCATAGGCAGATGGATTGTAAATGGGTCTAAGAATCCATGAAAGTTACATAGTATCAGTTAGTAAGTAGTTTACCTTCAGCAAAGTTCTAGTTTAGTTCTATTTCTTTAGTTTAGACTCTTTGATGCCCTAACTTCGAAAATCAGAGTTGTAGATCAAAACTCTATATATTGTAATCAAAAAGCAATGTAAAGGGCTGAATTTTTTAATACAATAAAGATCTACATTGGGTGTTTCATTTGTGGTGTGTGAATTACTGCTATCTATGCAAATTTTTGAATGTATGCTTGCATTATTCTTTATTTTTAGAGAGCCCTTTGTGTTATTGTGTTTTGAATTCATGCTACTTTTTAGTTGGAGTTTGCTGCTGTGTATCTACCTTGTTGTGATGAATGTGTGGAGGAGATCATCTTTGGGATTAATGATAAATCCAGCTCATGGGTGCGCACATCTTGGTGGCTTCATGATTTGATAGATTTTGAATATCTTGCATGAGTGAATATGTCTTCTCTCCAAACGCTCTCATCCGTGGAGTAGTGAATTGTGACTTGGTCTGATTTATGCTTCGTGGGTTGTTCCAAATCTCTCTAGCATTTAATTTGCAAGAAAGGGTTTACGACAGTTTATGTCCTTAGGATTTCACTTTTCTCACAATTTGCTTTATTTCTTGTTACCCTTCCCTCTTTAAAAAATGCTGTCATTAATTCTAAAAATTACCATCTTGAACACACAAAATTGCATTTTATTTACAACACCCATACTTGTTAAAACATAAAATATAAAAAAGAGAACTAACAATATTTTGTAGTCTGCTATCTTGAATGTACCAACAAAGGCCTCCTTGTGAACAATCACATTTATCTTCAACTGAGTAACCAAGCAGGTTGTGACCCGACCCCGAAGAACCTTGGGAATAAATCTTTTATTCTTTCAAGAGAGGAAATCAAATCTCGAGATCCTAGCAATTTGGGTTGTGTTAAAAAAATGCTCAATAGAAGTGGTGCTAGAAGGAGGGCCTCAAGACTCAAGAGCTGGATAATATTGCATCTTTCTCCCCATAGAGGTTTGAGCGTGTGCTTAGATCATCTCTGAAAAGAGGCAAGTTTCTCAAACTCACTCACCACCGAAGGGCTCACAGCGACAAGGGTAAAGCAAAAGATAAATCTTCCCATGACCTTGCCAAAGCCCGGGATCCTCTTGGATAGAAATCACACATCGCTGCCCCAATCATTGCTGTAGCCATCAATAAAAATCAGAACTCTCCAAATCAACATTTGCAGCAACCTCATCCGATGACCTTTTTGGCTAATGCAACAAGATCACCTTTGAACTTTGTTGGGCAGCTCCATGAGTTACCTAAAAATCTGGAGAATTTTTGTACATGATTCGTATATGGAAAATCTAGGACAGCGGAAGAACATATTCGTGCCTTCAAGGAAATTTGTAACCGTAAAGAGATTGCCCACCAAGACGTTGTCTGTCATCTCTTCCCATATACCTTGGGAGAATTTGCATACAACTGGTACCTTAATTTACCATGAGGGTCTATCTTAGCATGGAATGACTTCAAAACCAAATTCCTCAATCAGTTCAAATTGTATGTCGATCCTGCAGCAACACATCACCAGTTCATAACCATGAGGAAGGATCCTAAGGAGCCCATTGCTATGTTTAATCATCGCTTTCACAAAATACATCAACAGCTGGAAGATCCTTACACTATACCAGATGAACCTATCATACAAGTTTACCTAAAGGCTCTAGACCCATTCACCTCAATCTTTCTAAGAAGGCTTCTCCCGACAGATAGAGATACGATGGAAAAGGTGTATAATGAAGCCATCACTTTCACTCAGCAAATGGACCCACAAGAAGGAAGCTATGCGGCCGCACCCATCCCAAGTAATCTTGTTGTCCCACACCCATTTGCAGCAAAAAATCAAGCCATGGCCAACCACTTGCCCATGCAAACTCCTATACCGGCACAACCATGTACAACCGTGCCTCCATCTATTACTTATCTAGGTTATGAAGCTCATAAAATGACATTCATGGATAAGAGGGTTGTACCCCACAACAAGCCTGATGCCCTCATGGCTTCTAAGTTAGACGCCGTAAAGAAGACTTTATTTCAGCTCACTAGAAAAGTTACTAGAATGAAGATAAACCCACCCAAAAATCAAGGTGGATACCAACGAGTGTCTGCTGGTCCAAATACATACGCCCAGAATCCAAAGCGGGGTTTCAATGCATATAGAAAAAACAATGCACAGGAGAAACCATTTGGGCAGCAAAGGCCAAATCGGCCATGGAACACTAGACCTAATAATGGCAACATCCCAGCAGATAATGCCAATACTTATGAGGCTTCAGAGGCCAATTTTGTCGGGGCTCCAAGTAGGCATCAGGACAATAATGGATATGTGAACAACTCCCAAGACCAGTACACCCAGAATGTAGAGGGGGCTCCGGTACAATTCAATGCTATGGTGTTCGATTCTTATGAGTCTGGAAAGGAGGGAAGCTTAGAAGCTTATACGGGAAAAGATGAATTTGTGTTCCCTTTTCAGAGAGAAAATGAACCTGAATACTCCAAGGTTCATGCCTTCCAGAATGATCAGCGAAACCCACATAACCTTCAGAGTAGAAAGGAACCCCTCATCGATGGCATACCTCCAGGAAAGAAACTATCTCCACCAGATCCTCGGGCTAGTAACAATCCCATACCTCTAAAGGGCCCGAATGCCATACCTCCCATGACAGGTTCATATGCTGGCTACTGAGGAATGGCCTGGTCAAATGAGAAGTACAGTGTAGTAGGTGAACTCAAGAAAACTAAGGCGAACATCTCTATGTTCAAATTATTACAGGATTTCCCATCTCAAAAGGAATCCCTTTTAAGATCCTTGGATCATTCAAGACCTGGCTTGTCGACCAATAGCACTAGGAAACCCATGTCTAATGTCAACACATCAGAGGTGTTCCCAGAAGTATTCATAGATAGGATAGAGGTCTTGCCATTCCTACTCAGTCTATGAATGTTCAAGAATAACCTACATAACTTCCTAATCAATTCAGGAGCCTCATGCAACATTATGCCCCTGTCAATTTGCCAAAAGTTGGGGATGGTTCCCCAAGTAACAAACTGGGTGGTCATACAATTGGAAAAAACTAAGGTCAAAGTAATTGGTGTGCTCAAAGACGTACACATCCAACTAGTCATAGATCCTTGGATACAAGAACACATTGATATACACATAGTGGACATCCCCGAAACTTATGGGATGTTACTAAGCCGAGAATGGAGTAGATGCTTAAGAGGATGGCTCTCTATAGATTTCACCCAACTTTGGCTACCTTGGAGAGGTTTGAACAACCAGATCAAGATAGATGTAGAACTGAAGCTAAAGAGGATTATCACCGAATACAATGCCCCAAATGAAGTCTTGTTCACTCAAATCGATTTGGGCACTTATCGATTGGATGACATTTTCATGTTTCAAATCTAAGAAGGTGAAGAGTCAGACCATAATCTCATCCAAGGTCTCCTGGACCTGAAGATTGCTGATGACATCTTCCAAAGTTTTTTCAATAGCACAATAGATAGCCTATGGCACCTAGGTGGAGACACAGATCCCAACATCTTATTGCTACCTGGATACTGCTAATTACATCAGGCTAGTCATTCCGAGTTTACATGCCCCAGTTCTCAAGAGGCACTGTCACGAGTGTTGGCTCAGATTGCCCAACCAAATGAGCCACCAAAAACATAGATGATGAAAACAGATGTACTTAGGATAGAATATGGCAACAACATCACACCAGGTATGGACAACCAAGTCCTTGCTCACAGTCCACCTCAAGATGAAGACAGTGGGTCAGATCTGGAAGATAAAAGCCTTGCCCTGAACATGCTTAGTGACTAGAGCACCTCGGATGATGGAGCATGTCCCCATTTCAAGGGAATACTAGAAGATAAATAAAATGAAATCCTCAAACCTGGGCATACTCAAAATACAGGAGAATCAACTTAATCTGACAGTGATGGAGAGAGGGGCCGAAAATCAAGGACCAAGGATTTTTCAAAAAAAGCTTCAACTAGGGCCAGCCTTACTAAACCACCTCAGATATGGAAACTGCACTTTGATGGTTACAAATGTAAAAAAGGAGCAGGTGCAGGAATTGAATTGATAAATCTGAGGGGTAAGTCTTTCTATGCTTCTTATAGATTATAGTTTCTTTGTACTAATAATGTGGCAGAATATGAAGCGCTGGTTCACGGACTCCTCCTAGCTCATGAGAAAGGAATCAAGATCTTGACGGTGGAAGGAGACTCACAATTGGTTGTCAAGCAGATCCATAGTTAGTATACTTGCAATGATAAGAGGCTCTCAGTCTACAGAAATAGGGCATGGGATCTGATCAACGACTTTGACGCTTTCAACATCAAAACCATCCCGAGAAGAAAGAATGTCGCCACTGACGCATTGGCTATCTCAGCTAGTTCATTACACCCAATGGAGAAATCCAAACTAAAGAAATTCTTGGTTGAACTTTTTGCAGCGCCGGCTATTCCAGACAATATCACCAACTTTCAAGTCTTCCAAGATGATCAACATATCTTAGAGTTTATCATGTGCGCTAGCATCTTCAAAAAGAAGATCATCGACGAGGAGAAAAATGGGGAGGAAATAGTTGAACCTAAAGAACCTGATGATTATGATGTCATAAACCTAAAAACCAATGCCATACCCAAGGGAATGGTAGAGCTAGAGAGAATTTTTGACAATGATAAGACTGCTATACAAAGGTGCCCCGATGTAACATGTGATGGTAAAGAATGTGACACCTACAACCTGGGCACAGAAGAGGAATCAAGAGAAGTCTACACTAGAAAGGTGGAGACCAAAGAAGAAAAGGAGAGAACGGTCCAACTTCTCATTGAATATCGAGATGTCATAGCGTGAAGTTACGAAGAACTGAAGACGTATGACACCTCAGTCATAGTACACAACATCCCTTTGAAATCAGATTCTAATCCCTTTAGGCAATGACAAAGACCTGTGAATCCCATGATGGAGCCCCTAATCCAAAAGGAAGTCCAAAAGTTGGTCGACGCCATGATCATCTTCCCGACCTGACATTCTACATAGGTTACAAACCTAGTCCCTGTAAGGAAGAAGACTGGAGAAATCAGGCTGTGCGTAGACTTCTGAAACCTCAACAAATCCTCTCAAAAGGATAATTATCCACTCCTATCTCTAGATGAAGTACTGCAGAAGGTTAATGGGTCTCAAATGATGTCATTCCTGGATGGCTACTTTGGGTACAATCAAGTAATGGTACAGGAAGAGGACAGGCTGAAAATGACATTCACTACTAAATGGGGAACTTTTGCCTATCGACGGATGCCTTTCAGACTAATTAATTCTGGAGCCACCTTCCAGAGAGCAATGGACATAGCATTCAAAGGGTTAGTTGGAAGGTGCATTATCATCTACATGGATGATCTCACAGTCTACTTGAAACTAAGAGCTGACCACCTAAGAAACCTCAGAAAATGCCTTCAGAGGTGTAGAGAATTTGGGATCTCCCTCAACCCCAATAAATGCGTGTTTGGGGTAACTAAAGGAAAGATTTTGGGGCATATCATCTCCAAAAAGGGGATATCTATTGACCCCAAAAGGGTGGATTCGATCCTGAAATTGACACCACCTCATAGCCACAAGGAACTAAAATTTTTCTTTGGAAAGATCAACTTCATCATGAAATTCATTAGTGGCTTCACGAAAATAGTGAAACCATTGAACGACATGCTCAAAAAGGATGCCAAGATTGAATGGTATCTCCTAGAAAAGAAGTCTTTCTATGAGATTAAGAATGCTATTGCCATGACACCGGTCCTAGCCAGTCCTAACTACACCATCCCTTTCAAGGTCTACTCCTTCATGTCAGAACACTCATGCGCAGACATTCTCACATAGAAGAAGAATAGCAAAGATGAAAGGCCCATCGCCTTTATGAGTTGCCCTTTCAAAGATGCTGAGCTTAGATACCCAAACTTGGATAAGCAATCATTTTCTCTCGTCAAGGTGGTGAATAAATTCATACATTACATTTTAAGGAGTAAAGTCATCGAGATAGTCCTAGATGCAGTAGTTAAATCCCTCCTGATGCAGAATGAGCTGGGAGAACGGAGAGGAAAATGGATGGAAATTCTCCAAGAGTTTGACCTAGAAATCCAACTAATGAGATTGGTATGACGCCAGGGCCTAACAAAGCTGATCTCTGAGTTTGAAGAAGGTCTGGTCTGCCAAATATACACCGACCAAGGTGTGATCACGAATGTATGGTACCAAGACATAGTGTATTATCTGTTGCAGAATCGCTGCCCCAAAGAAATGAACAGTTCCCAGAGAAGAGCTTTGAAGATCAAAAGCAGCTCCTACATGATGAAGAATGGACAACTCTACAAACATAATTACAAGGGTTTGTATTTAAGGTGCTTGGATAGAATGGAGGCAAAGAAAATACTAGTGGACTTTCATGACAAATACGGAACGGGACATGGATTGGCGGAGGCCACAGCTCACCAAATCCTGAGGGCAGGGTATTTTTGGCTGATGATATTTAAAGATACCAGCGAACATGTGAGATCTTGCCACATATGCCAAACTAGCATGACCCAAGAGAGAAATCTAGCAATGCCTTCAAAACCAGTCTATGAGGTACACCCGTTTTCCCAATGGGGCTTAGATTTTGTTGGAGTGATTAGTACCCTTCATCTGCAGGACATAAGTTTATCTTAATAGCTACTGACTATTACAGGTGCTGGACGGAGGTGCAAGCCTTGAAGAATTGTACCACTGAGGACGTGACCAAATTCATGGAGGAACGCATCATAACTAGGTTTGGGATGCCATTCTATCTGGTATGTGACAATGCCCCCTCTTTCTCTTTGGCCTCACTCACATAATGGGCCTTCAAAAACTAGGTAATCCTCAAATTCTCTTCAAATTACTATCCGCAAGGCAATGGTGTAGCAGATTCTACGAACAAAAATCTAACAACAATGATCAAACACCTCCTGGATGAAAACCCTAGGGACTGGCACACTCAGCTGAAATATGCTTTATGGACTGATTGCGTAAGGATCAAGAACGCCCTGGGGACATCACCATAAAAAATAGTCTATGGCTTGCAATTGGTCTTTCCTATGAACCTGAAGATCCCAATTCTAGGATTCATGGACCAATACGTAGGGGAGGAAGATCGGGTACAAGCCAGACTCATGAATCTCCTAAAGCTAGAGGAGAAACAAACTTTGGCCCTGGAACATTTATCAAAGCATTAGGCTGTAGTCAAAAGGTGGTTTGACAAAAGAGATACCATCAAAACCTTCAGGATCTCTGACCTTGTCCTCCTATGGGATAAGGCAAAAGAAAAGCTAGGCAGCCACACCAAGTTCCAAAGACTGTGGATAGGCCCTTACCAAATATCAGAGATCCTGGGGGAGAACACTTTTAGGATCAACACATTGGACAAAGAGTTGATCCCATTTATAGTCAATGGGAAATTCCTCAAACATTACTTTGGATCCTAAGCAGGACTATTTTTCATCCCTTGTACCATAGTCACTTTTTCTTTTTTTTCCTTTTTCTTTGTTGTCCTCGCCATCAGTCCTTTCTTTCGCTTGTGTTTGTCCTTTTGTTGAGGCTTGTTTATTGTTTCAGGTTAGTGTGTTTTGGATCCAGTCTAGGGTGTCTCGCAAAAGGAGCAGAGGTATTTCTTAGTCAAGTTTCTCCAAGGATGCATGCAGCGTCAGAGAACCTTCCCAAAAGACAAAGTAGTGATGATTATCATTGATAGACAAGAAGAAGTTTGAAGTTTGGTCATCTTGATCACAAGACACATTAAGGTAGAAACACTAGAGGGCATTGGTTTCTAAGGCATTTGTCAGTTGTAGCCAACCTAAGTGCATAGGTTCAGGTACCCACCGATCCCAGAACCCAAGTCTGAACTAAATGCGAAGGCAATAATGAAAGAATGAAGAGCCCAAAAGGGAAAGTGAAAGAAACACTCACAAGAAAAGTGCCCCAAAGAGGTCACGAGTGAAAGATCTGGACAACACCGCCTAATTGTTGCTTAGATCATAAAAAAAAATGGGGGGAAGAGAGAAAGAAAGAAAAGAAGTTATGGACCTGAATGCATGGAACACACTGAGCGTCCAAGGCTCGATACATCTCCAAGCAAGCAAAAGGAACAAACTGGTTTTCCAAAAGATGGAGCTCTCACAAAGAAGGTTATAGCCTAGCAGGAAGAACGGACTTGGGTGATTGTGACAACCTCTACTGGGGCTATGAACACCCGACTGGCAGTAGAGAAAGGTTATACTTGGGACTCAGGGAAAACTTTGTCGGGGCTATGAATGCCTGACTAGCAGCAAAGCTTTTTCCAGGAAGCCTTGGTTTATTTGGAAAAATTTGGGTATAACTGGAAAACACCTTGGTTATCACAACCAAAGTTCAAGGAATGGACACACATGAACACACATAGCAAAACTAACAGAAGAACCTCAGATTGGAGGTCATTGAAGAATCGTCGACTCCACCGCCTCTTGGTTCGGTTCTACTACAAAGCTACTTTCTGGAAGAGTACTGATGATAAAGAAATGCCTTGGTCATTCCTCCTTTTTTCAGGGCTATTTGTTGTGGGTCCACAACACACACCCTATTTTAGGTCCTCTGACCATGGGGACCCCCCCTTTTTTTTGTTTTTTTTCCTTTCGTCATGTCTGCCCCTCATAGAGATCCAGTCAGCCACCGGGAAAGATTACTGAAACCAAAGCAGATAAAGGAAGAACCCTTTTTTGGCCTTTCATCCCTTTTGGCCTTTTGGAGAACTTAGGTCCTCCAAAATGCTGAAATGGCCAAAAGGCTGAAGACCCAACCTTTCGACACTTTTGGACTTTTGGAGGACTTAGATCCTCTGAAATGCTAAAATGGCCGAAAGGTCAAAGACCCAACCTTTCGGTGTTTTTGGCCTTTCAGGGTCTAAAACCCCAAAACCACTAACATCAACCTGTGGGTTATAAAAGGGGTAACTTCCCTTTTTTCATTTCACTCTGCATTTTTTATGTGTTTTTTCTCTCGCTCGCATTCCGTCTGTGCCTCCTCGTCGATCGCCTCCTCTTCCAAGCCACCTGGTTGCCCTCCCTTTGTACGATCGATCGAGGTAGGATCTCTTCGCTCGTCCTTGCTTAGTGCTTTTAGGTTTCCTAGGATTAGGGTCTTTTCGGTGCCCCTAGTGCCTGTCTAGCTTAGGGCACTTTGTTTCACCACCCTTTTGGTCTTCTGTGTCTTTGTGCGTCGACAGGGATGTCCCTCCCTATCAGCCCTAGGGTTTTCTCATGTCATTAGGTCTAGGTTTAGGGTCTTGTGTTTCTATCAGTCATGGCACCTACCATAGATTTTCGGCCTCTAAAAGGCCAAAAATAAGATCTTCATCCTCGCCAAGTGCTGTTTCAGACGTTTCAGCCTTTCGAACATCCGAAAGGTCCAAAATTATGAAAAGCCGAACAAGCAAAACCTCTGATCAAATCATCCGTGCTCCTCACCATGTTTGGATGATTCGGCATTCTTGAGAAAACCCCTCCTAGTTCGGTGTCCTAAACTCTAAAATCCCGATGGGCTTGGCCTTACCATTTCGCTTGTTCGCACTTTCAGACTTTTTGGTCTTTGAACTAGTTTTCAGTGTTTGAAAGCCCGAAAGGTCCAAAAGTACAAAAACTTACACTTTAACTATTTTTCAGCTCTCTTTACTTTCTTTCATAGTTTAAATTGTTTTCCTGTTCAATAAACTACTGATATTTGTCTTTTCTTGCAAGAATTACTGAACCAAAGACAATATCCCCAATGAAGTTTCAATACAAGGGGAATCCCCCTAGCTCAAAGGTGGGGAACAAACAAAGTGAGATAACTGATACCAACATCAGGAACATGGATTGGAATGAATTCCTAACCCAGTGCTCCCAATCAGCAAACAGATCCAAGGACTGTACCTCATTAGTCCTATTTGGGCTAGTAAATGTAGCAGGACACCCTGTGGCTGTTACATCTTCAGAATTGATCATCACCCTAGCTCACCACTATGATTTGGAAAAAAGGGTGATAGTAAACTTAGAAGATCAGGTTGTATTAGACATCAGACCGGATGTCGTTGAGGACGTCTTTCACCCCCACAAAGGAATAGACAAGTTCTATGACTTTTATATTGAAAAGGAGACCAAGTGGTTTGGCAATAGGGAGAAAATTGTAAATGAGATGATGAATAAGGAATACCTCAAGCAACCACTTCCCAAGAACAAATTGGAAAAGATAGACCTCCGGAGAGGTTATATGAGAGATGATATCCAGGCAGCTATAACAATGATAAGTAGGGTGTATGGGTTACCACAGTTACCATAGTCCACCCAACTCGAGCACTGGATGATCCTGCTGATAAAGAGGATCAGAGAATGAAAGGCAAGATTTGAATGGGGCACTATCATTACTGACAATCTAGATGAGCAGTTGACAACAGTGAAGCATAACCCTAAATTCTACATGAGCACTTACATAATGTACCTACTAGCTACATGGGCAGATTATCCCAGCCTCACCAAGAGGGGAAGTCTAAATGATCCAAATGCATGGCCCCATCTTGTGTACCCACAGTTGGTAAAGGGGGAAAACATGCCAGAGGATTCCCCTGATTACAAAATAGTCAACAACACATTCATATTCACAGTCATCCGATCTATTAAGGGTGACTTTGCCAAAAGAATGTCAGAAGAAGCTGCTGCTAAGGTAAGGGCCATTGGGGCCTATTTTATCCAGTTCAAGACATTCACACACATTCGGATAGCTGGATCAACCATACAACCAAAGAAGCTACCCAGGTATCCATCTGACTGGATAATCATATTGGAGATGGCTAGGTAGCTCGCGGATGCATACAAGCACATCAAGCATAAGAAGAAGCACTGTTGGGACTTTCCCATCTCTTTGGGGCCATATACACTGTAGGACATGAAGTTTTGCAAGTCCTTGGCATTCGAATGGGATGATTGCCCCTTGCAAATTTACAAGACAGTACGAGCCTGCTTTGATCCTATAGGTACTTATAACCATATCATTGGTAGATTCTATGTACATGAGCCACATCTGGAGGATCATTGGATAAACTGTATAGATGACCATGAGGTCAGAATCTGAGATTACTGCAAAATGAACCTAGCTCTGGAAAAAGAGGTGTTGAAGGTTCCTATTTCCCAAAAGATATGGGAATGTGATTCAGAGGAAGTCTTAGAAGACATTTACACACAAGATAAGGTGTATGACCGGCCAATCATGAATGTTGAGGTAGACAAAGATGAAAATGATGACATAGAATTCAGGGCAAAGAACGTGATAAAAACCACTATATCTTGGATCAAGAATTCACACTAGATGAGTCTGATCCTAGTGTAAACATTTATGGAGCCCTCCAAGAAAGTAGAGAAACAACAAGGAGAGAAGTCAACAACTCCTAAATATAAGAAGGCTCCCCCTCAGAAGCCAAGAATGGTGTATGGTCATGAACGACCACTTGAATATGGATCCAATCCTAGGCCTAAGAAAACTAGAATGACAGGCTAGATTGACCCACTAGCAGGATTGTCACAACCCCAATCAGGAGAAGACCCATCCACCTCTCGCTAATCTTCCCCCACCGCTAAGAAAAAAACCTATAAGAGGAAGAAGAGTTCTGAATCTCCGCAGTTAGAAACTATACAAGAGGAGCCCGAAGAAGAGGACACAACTGAGCCCTTGGTCTAGAGACCAGGTTGCAAAAGAGGAGAGAAAAGGAGACCACTAAGAAACATAGAGAGGATCCCAAAGAACAGGATGATCCTGTAGATCCATTAGGACTGGATGAATTTATGCTCTATGATTTTGAAGGACTTGAAGGATTTTCAGATTAGGGCCAAGATACACACACTGGGGGGCCACTTCTCATACAACCCCAGGTAGCCTTCACTCCACCACTACTCATACAAACTCAGGTAACCCTTACTCCTCCACCAGTCTAGTTCACCAATCCTCCAGTGAATGTTCCTTCTCCACTAGTAAGCTCTGATTCTACTCTTGGGCTTAAAAACCAAGATAGTGGGGTAACACAGAGTTTAGCAATAGATAGTGTAGCTGGAGGGAGTTATGTTTTCACCCCACCACCTCATATACTTACCCCACCAGTTTCCCTACCAACTCCAACACCTACTCTTTCACCAACTCCACCCCTGTCTACTACCACCATCTCCTCATTTCCCACTCCAATCATGCCAACACTTATTCTCTCAACCTCAATCCTATCAACATGTGCCACTCAGGAAACTGAAGGAGCAGTAGGCACAAAAGATACATCACCTTTTTAGACCTCACTAGAGGCCATGACCAGTCTCAGGCCAGAAGTGGTAATTGATTCATCAGCCGACAAAGGCCCGAAGAAGGAAAGGGAAAAGGAGGTCAGAGAGAAAGATAAGGAAGAGGAGGAAATACAAAGGGATGTAGAAGGGGATAGAATGGAAGAGGGAGAAGATGGATGAGGAAAACGAGTAGAGAAGGAATTAGAACATGGAATAGCTCTAGGGCAACAAGGCTTGACCTCAATTCTCCATATGGCACCATATGAGCCAGTAACTGCCTCCGGTAAACGTACTTGGTTTACCAAGGAGATACAACCTTAGAAAAAAACCTACACAAGTGAACTGGATGGAGAAGATACAAGTATAACTACTGTGAAGCAAGCCTTCCACCATACAGATGTGAGTGTGCCTGCTAAAACCATGTCATATGTGACCCAAGACCCTAAGGGTTGATGGACAACACAAATAGCTATCCCACCCCCAAGCACCTCTCAAACCACAGGTTCATCAGGAGACTATACATTCAAGGAGGTAGACTTGGGGGAACCAACCAGAGAAGGGAGCAAGACATTAGTAGCTTTGGGACTCAAGCATGCTCTAGGGTTCATGCATAAAGATGAAGAAACCATCAAGGCTTTAACAGACCAGAATGAAGCATTGAAAGGGTTCATCAAAAGATGGTGGATCCCATTGACCCAAATTGTTTAGAGGCTTCATTACAAGCCATTCTTGATAAAAGGGCTGCACCAGATTTGCCGGCAGGATTAACCCCCTCTTTCATGCAAGCGAGCGCCGATTGGATAAATGACTTCAAATAGTTTGGAGAGAAGGAAATCCCATCAATATTTAGGCCATATAGGACCATTTTGGTTGAGATTAATTCACTCATCAACCCGGTGGAAGTTGACGGAGGTATGGATGCCGAGGTAGCTAAGTGGCAGGCAGCTCTCCAGGATTTGGAGGTAATTAGAAAGAAACGCTTCCAAATTTTGGTGAAAATCTCCGAGGGTGAAGAATTGGATAAATTTGAGACTTGGATCAAACAGATGACCAAAATAATTAAGGTCTATAAGAAACATCAGGCCCTTATAGACGAAAAGTGGGAAGAGGTAATAAAATGGATCAAAGATATAGATACCTTCTTCACAGGGGTTGGCCTCAATGTCTACTAAGATGAAAGCCAATAGGCTCTACGGCCCTCCAAGGAAGTGGTCCAACAGTTCAGAGATGTTCTGGCTGGAGTCAACTCCAAGGAGGCCTTGCAACAACTATTCTACATAAAAGATGAAATACACAGAATGTCCCAGCATGAAGAAGAGATCACATTCTTCACTTCTGAATTGACTATCTTCAGAGAGAAGGAAGAATGAAGGGTCACACAGATAAAAATAAAAGAGATAAATTTTGAGGAAGTCCAAGAGATAGTGCAAAGGCTCCAGGCAGCTCACCTAGAAGTCTTCATTGGATAAAGCTCCAGGGTTCAAATACCAGATAGACCAGGCAAGATTTTCACACTTGGTCAAAATTCATTAAGGTTGTATTTTTTGGCCTTTCGGCCTCTTCAAAGTCTTTCGACCTTTTAGCCCATGACAAGTCTAAACTTTTGGACCTCTGAGTTTGAAGATTTAAAGAGCACCTGGGAAATTTTGAAGACATTAAAGTTTCGGGGTAGAGGTTGGGGTTAGAAAAAATTGGGTGTTTCCAGCGAGGTCACTTTTTCAACACCAGTTCAACTCCAGATCAGATCAATGGACAACTTGAGTTCATTTTAGAGGAAATAAGGGTCTCCTATCAGTTTCCACCATCAGAAATAGCCCAGGTGAAGAATCCAAGAAGGACCACCAGAATCGAGAAGAAGACTCCCAGTTCACGGAAGGAATTCATCTTCTTTCTCTTTCTCTTCTCTGGCAGATTTTGCCCTCTTTGCATAGGCAGATGGATTGTAAATGGGTTTAAGAATCCATGCAAGTTACATAGTATTAGTTAGCAAGTAGTTTACATTCAACAAAGTTCTAGTTTAGTTCTATTTCTTTAGTTTAGACTCTCTGATGCCCTAACTCTGAAAATCAGAGTTGTAGATCAAAACTCTATATATTGTAATAAAAAAGCAATGTAAAGGGCTAAATTTTTTAATACAATAAAGATCTACTTTGGGTGTTTCATTCATGGTGTGTGAATTACTGCTAGCTATGCGAATTTATTGAATGTATGCTTGCATTATTATTTATTTTCAGAGAGCCCTTTGTGTTATTGTGTTTCAAATTCGTGCTACTTTTTAGTTGGAGTTTGCTGCTATGTATCTACCTTGCTGTCATGAATGTGTGGAGGAGATCATCTTTGGGATTAATGATAAATCCATCTCATGTGTGCGCACATCTTGGTGGCTTCACGATTTGATATATTTTGCATATCTTGCACAAGTGAATACGTCTTCTCTCCAAATGCTTGCATCCGTGGAGTAGTGAATTGTGACTTGGTCTGATTTATGCTTCGTGGGTTGTTCCAAATCTCTCCAGCATTTAATTTGCAAGAAAGGGTTTATGACAGTTTATGTCCTTAGGATTTCAATTTTCTCACAATTTTCTTTATTTCTCGTTACCCTTCCCTGTTTAAAAAATGATGTCATTAATTCTGAAAATTACCATCTTGAACACACAAAATTGCATTTTATTTACAACACCCATACTTGTTAAAACGGAAAATATAAAAAAGAGAACTAACAATATTTTGCAGTCTACTGTCTTGAATGTACTAGCAAAGCCCTCCTCGTGAACAATCACATTTATCTTCAACTGAGTAACCAAGCAGGTTGTGACCCGACCCCAGAGAACCTTGGGAATAACTCTTTTATTCTTTCAAGAGAGGAAATCGAATCTCAAGATCCTAGCAAGTTGGCTTGTGTTAAAACAATGCTCAACACCATGCTACCTTGAGCACCACAACTACACCTAGAAATTGTTCTTTCTCTTCTTTTGTCTTTCTCCTCTTTTCAATCTAATTGACTACACTCTTTGTTATTCAATTATGTGGAGTAACCTGCAATTTCTTTCTCCAAAATTATAGTTGTTGATTGTTTCTTCTTAGAACCATTTAAGGATACAATTATATAGAGTAGAAACCTTGTGAAATACCACAAATAGCCACCCAAAATTCTCTTTCTTTTCCCTCCAATTGTATTTTGAAAATAATTTATGCTTGATATTCCTCACTAAATGCTTCTAAAAATCTTGGTCCACCATGTAAAATGCCTTTTAATATTTTTTGTAGGTTACTTTGAAAATGAAGTTTTAAATTATTTTCTAAAAAATCACCAACATTTCCCTCCATTTAGGCACTTGAAATGAAAGAATAAAACAAGAATGGAATGCCAAAGGTCACTTGCCTTATTGATACTCCCCTAGGCATCCAAATCCAATAAATGAATTCATTTTCAATTATAATATTTTCATCTTTCTTCTTTCTCTTGTTGGTTTCAACCCATCATAAAGAATCCACATCCACTTAGTTCCACTCTCATCTTCCTCTTTTGTGAGAATGAACTCATCATCATCCATCCTCCAAGAATCTTCTTACCATTTCCCACTTACCAATACTCCGACATACTCTATAATATCTCTATCCTCTTTTCTTGCAATTACATCATCCACCTATAGGTCTTTAAGAAGATACATTTAAGTTATAATATTTTCCTTTTTACCTTAGTCAAATCAATGTTAACATAACCATGAGATTCATTTTCTTCCATCTGTATATAATTAGTCACCTCCTTAGTTTAAGCTATTAATTTTTGCTGCAAATAATATTTGTATTTTTCTTATACAACAAGAGACTATCCTCATCCTTACCACATCTTTCATCACATATATGACTCAATTTCCATTTTGTTAACTTCATCTTCATTTTATTTTTTATTACCTGCAAATTAAACAATATTAGATAGAATATGATCTCCATTATCTTCTTTTCTCTTTTCTTCTTCAGTGTCATATGCTATACACTTTGATACATCTTTCCTCTTTCGTACAATATCACATCATTCATCACACATATGATTCTCAATGTCCATTTTCTTAACCCCATCTTCATTTTATTTTATTTTTTAATCCTTACAAATTAAACACCGTTAGATAGAATATGATCTCCATTATTATCTTTTCTCTTTTCTTCTTTAGTGTCATATGCTATACACTCTGCTACATCTTTCATCTTTCATGCAATCACAATATCATTAGAAAATAATGCTCATCTAAAGCATCCACTCTAATCTCTTTTTTACAATTCTTCACGGAGCCTTCTAATTCCCTATTTTTTTCCATTATTATTCCCCCAAAAAATTCTCATTAGTCTTATCATGAACTATCTCATCCTCTCTTTTTAAATCCTCCACAACCCCTCAAATACCCCATCATCCCTCTGGAACTATATGTCCTCCGTACAAAAAACACTATCAAATTGCACAACCCTCAATCCAAAAAAGATTCTAGAAGAGATATGTCACAAAAACCCTTCCACTCACTCCTTTTAAAGGAAGGAGTTTTACACCTACCCAACTTTATCTCTACTGGAGGATATTATCAACTCTTTCAAGCATACATATCTTCTTACCATGCCATGATTTTCTTGTTTTGATACCATTTGATGCATACCTATATCAAATTACCCAATCTTTCAACCTTTACATACCATCCTACCCATATAAACACATTTGAAATAAAGTTTTAAACACATATTTATTAGAAAATTATTCAATAGCTTTCTTGTTTTATCCTGCTTGCTAGTCTTCAAAAGCTCATACCTTCACACCTTCTTGGCTTCACTCATATTTTGAAATCTGATTTTTTATTTGATGTACAACTCCCATGGCTTCCTTTAAAACCATAGAAACACTTGAAAATTATTATTTCTCTTCTTCTATCTTGTTCTTCTTGGAAAACTAATTCCATACACTCTTCCTTGTGCAATTTTATGGAGCAATCTCCAAGTTCTTTCTCCAATATTGTTGTTATTGATTGCTTCTTCTTAACACTATTGAAGGATACATTTTATAGAGATTATAACTCTTGTGAGGTATCATAAAGAGACACATTTATCTTTCATTTCCCTCCAATTGTCTTTTGAAATCCTTTGTATATGCTCAAGATTCCTTAGTAAATGCTTCCAAAATCTTGCTCCACTGTACTAAATGCCTTTTTGATGTAGATTACTTTGAAAAATACATAAAAATAGGATCCAAGTTATGATCCTTTGTAATGAAGAGTCTTTAATTATTTTCTCAAACATCACCATCTTTTCCCTCCATTTAAGGCACCTGAAATGAAATAATAAAACAAGAATAGAATGCCAAAGGTCACACACCTTTGAATTCTTGCATAGGCATCCAAAATCAGTAAATAAATTTATTTTCAATTTATAATATGCCAATAAATCCCTCCAACCTTTGAAACCTTGAAATCATGCAATATAAAACTTTTACAATCACATTAAACACTCTATTTGTTAAAATGGTGAGGATAAAAATAATAGAAGATCACTCCATTGTTGAAGAACAATATAGAATATTGATTTCCTTGAGAGTATTAATTTTTATTCCATTAGGTTTTTTGAAGCCTTTCAATTTCCTATTATCATTTGCCCAAATTAAAATACAAGAATACCTCTCAAAACTATCTATTGATTTACTTATAAAACTATACTAACTAATAACTACAATGCAATATTATCCAAAATTTTCCCCTTATTATATTAATGTGAACAAAGACATTGCAATAGTTGATCATAGAAACCCTTTTGGAGACTTTGATGAATCACCTTCACCAATCGGTCTTGCTTGTGCAAGAGACATCAGACTCACTTTGTCAACAAATCTCTTGATTGTAAAGCTTGTAACCTTCTGTACAACATGAGAGAACATAAAGTGTTCCTTGCAACCTCCTTGCATAATGAGACACCTTCCCTTTGAAAGTCCACATCTCCATTGAGTGCGACTAATGCCTCCTTTAGTGTTGCACTGAGAGAACAAATTTCCTCTAAGAGCCCATTTTTTTTATTGTGTAAAATTCCTTCTTCAATGTTGTAGAAATAATCACCCCTCTGTTAAAAAAACAACCAAATGTGAATACACCAAGTGTACATACAAAAAAATCTAGTCCCCTTTCTCCATGAATGAATACAGATAATGTCAATCCCCCTCTTTTATTTAGGGACATAAATAGAAAATGATGTACTTCTTATGCAAAAATCATCCCTGAGTAAGAAGATAGATTGGAATGATAAATATTGTACCATTTCCATTCCATGCAACCTCTAATTAGATCATTGTTACATTATATCTACTTGATGCTGCATATGAATCTTGAGAGACCCTTTTAGATGCAACAATCATGGTAACAAACATCCAAGCATAATTGGATACGATAAAAAGTTACATTTCAAGACGTCAAACTCAACCGATTATGTTCCCATCATAATATAATCAAATTATCCTTATAATTCCAAAATAGAAGGATATTTACTCTTATCACATTTAATTATAGTTTTAATAAAATGGCCATTACATTATTTCTCCCATATAGATGCATTAGTTAATTTCTACAACTTTCTAACCAATGTTGCATTGAAAAATCAATTATTTACAAAAGAGTTTTCAAAAGAATACCTCTACTTTTCTTTGTAACACCCCAAAATTGGCACCTAACAACCTAATCAATTTTGGTGCATTTTCTCATCCTCGAAGTCCTATTTTATTAGGCAAATTCTTCTCCTAATTGACTTTAATTGACTGAGTTTCAAATGCA
>MU228495.1:848661-860916 GCA_018584345.1 Thuja plicata | reverse complement strand
TTACTATAGTCAATTTTAGTTTCAATTTCATGCTTTAGCTTACATTCTTGCATAATTAGCTTAATTGTCATTTGGAATTGAATATAATTGTGTAGCTTTGATTTATCATTTATTTTTTAGAAGCTAAAAATTTATGTTCTAGAGATTATAATTTCAATTTGTTAATCAATTCTAGCTTAAAAGAGCATACATTTCAAAGATTTCAAGCACTCTTTTTCATAGAATAGCAGCATTTTATCATACTTAGATGCAGATTTCTCACATTTAATGGCTATCCTTCACACATTTGCACTCTAAAAATCCTCCGTATTAGAGAAGGTCAGGTTGTTGGCTCTCGTTCTGAGGGTAAATTGCAGCAATCACTCCTAATTAGGAGGCAACAGGTCGTCTCAATCACTTCGTAGAGCAAACAATTCAATGTTTGTCTTTGCGAATTCATTGATTGAATAAGGACTATGTTGTGTTTTATGTTGGATAGAGAGGTCCACATTTGACATAAGACATTCTTCACACGCGCTGATGAAAATGAATGCCTATAAATCTAATTACTGGAATATGTATATAAATATAGCCTATTAAAAAACACATGCAAACCTCAAAATGATAAGTATGTTGATATGATGATCGTTTGGATGTGGTTGCTCATTGATATAACATCATGACAATATGATAAGGGTGATCAAGTGATAGTATTGATAACATAATATTGGTATATGAAGAGATCCTCAAAATGACATAAGAGACTTTAAAATATAGAGTTTTTATTAGAAAAAAATAATGGAAAAGATCTAATGTAAAATGGATGGTAACGATCAAAAGGGAGTGTGGTCCTAGATTGGAGGCTTAGTAAGGGCAAATGGTTCTCACACATGTGTGAGTACACACGGGGAAGCTCATGAAAGAGACATGTCTATGACATGCAAAAAGGTAAGATTACTTGTGAAAGTAACATGTGTAAAAGGTAGAGGGCTTGTGAAAGTGACATATCTATGACATATGCAAGAGTAGGGTGGCTATTATGTGACTTTACATGCCTACACATGTGTGGGAAAGAGGAGGACATGGATACTTGTCACATGATCACAATTTTAGATTTTGTTCCATGTAGATTGATTCAAGGTCTAGGATTGAGAAGAGAAGGATTGAGGGTGATATGAAATTTGAATAATAGGAAAAAATGTAATAAAGGTTAATTATCCTAATCAATTAATTATGTAAATTGATTTAATAGGAGGGTTTGTGGGATAATGTTAAGCTAAATTAAATAAATGTAAATTTATTCAATTAAAAGTGAGATAAAGGAGAAGGCTATATTTAATTAAATAAATATAAATTTATTTAATTAAGGGTGGGGGTAAATGTAAAGGATTAATAAATAATAAATAATTATTTAATTGGGTAGAATAGGATAAGGTCAAATGTGGTTAATTATGGACACATTTAGGTTTTATATATAAATATTTTAAATTTTCTGTCAAACATACCTTTCACCTCCAGTCTTCTATAGATCACAGGGTCTTCATTGAAGGGGCAATACACCATCACATGCATTCATATTGGGGGGGTTTAAAATGGGAAAAAGAAGGGGGCAATATATTGCCTAAATAGGGGGGAAAAGTCTTTTTTTGGGGTGGGGGTTTATATAGGGAAATATGTGTGTGGGGTATTGGAGGGGGGTGACAAAAGGGAGTTTGGGCAATATTTAAAAAAAAAAAAGGGGGATTCTTTAGTATGTCTGAACACATGTGCTATGATTCAGGTTCACTAAGTGAAGCCATTGTGCTATCAATGCACCCCTTCTTTCCAAGATTGCAAAATGAATCATAGAATTTCTAAAAATAAAATTGGAGAAAATATGTACATGTTGCTCTATCATCCAACAATATAAAAACCAGAATTCTAAGAAAATTTAAATGCCTAAAAAATATGAATTTTTAATTTTTTTTCTTTCCTCTTTGTTCATTCTCACACCCAACAAGGGATTAGAATGCCAAAAACAATGACCATCAACCTTTATAATATTCGCCAAGATAGATAATGACCCTACTTTTCAATTTGGATACCTCTCTCTTCTACACAAAATTTTTGCTTTGAATTGCTCACAAATCACTACAAATTTTAATCAAAATGTTTTAGGTTTTTATAGCTTTTCTCTTTTATTTTTTGAAATATTTTGAATTTCAAGATTTCATTGAGAAACAAAAAATTATCATAGTTTTACTTTGACATTGTCAAACTAAAAAGAACATTATTTAAAGAAATTATTTTTAATGTCCAATACATTACCTCAACCCTCATTATAGATCGTAAATAATTTCATCCTCTAACACCTTCCTTCATCTTTTCATAGGTATAATAATAATGAATGCTCAGATACCATGTTCAAATGGTGAGAAAATAAACAATAGCATATTTCTCCATTTTTAAAATATTAAATATCAACGAAACAAGGGTGCTAGTCCTTAAAAAGACATACAAAAAAGGCCATTTAAAAAAAGGCCAAGAAAAAACCATTAACAATACACTAGTAGACCAACTAGTAACACACAACAAGAGTGGGTAGACAACTGACACAAGACATGAGGAAGATAATGAGAAATGAAAGAATGATCTATCATACGCTAACAAACAACTGTCTAGGAAATGCTATTACTAGGATCTCCACCATAATAGGTAGCAATTTGGGAAATCCTCTTTGTGAGGCTATCAACACAAGGGGCAGAGTGCCGAAATGAGTACACATCGTTAGCTAAAGGCTAGAATAGAGTAGGAGAAACAAACGAAGAAGGGTCCATGTGGCCAGAGGGGGCCACACTAACAACAATAGGTGGAGTAATATCTGTAGGGTACGAGGAGGCCAAATCAGTAGCAAGAGCATAATCATTGGGGGATTAATCATCAACCTATGAAGATTCATCATAGGAAGAGTTGGAAGCCAGGATAGTCAAATGATCACCATTAACATCCTTCCACCAATTGGAAGTTCCTTTATGATGCAAGAGAATAATCTTTTTCCAAGTGACCAATAGAGAAGTACTAGTGACAATGAAAGGGGAATACTCATAATCCAATGATTGAGTGACCTATCTCCAACAATAAGAACCACATCTCTACGAAGAGGTATGGAGATGTCTTTGTCAACCAATATGTGTGTATGTGGATGCAATGAGTGATAAGTGTTTCATTCATTCTCACGAGAGATGGGTTCTTATGAACCACTGCTCATGAAACATGGGTCAATGAGTTTGACTAAAAAAATAAATAATTGAATCTTGATTGCAATATCACAACCCATGAAGGTTTTGGTATCATCCACCTTTAATAAATAATCAATAGAGTTTCTAATGGTCTCAAAACAAGAATTCTCCAAAAAATGAAACATAATATTGAGAAGATTAATCCACACTAGACGTACACTAAGAGGTACAATAAGAGGGTTGAAGGAGACTATCTAGGGTTTATCCAAAAGAGAGTGAGCTCTCCAAGCCCACAAATTTCTCAACACTATATATCATGATCAGAAGAAATAAAAGTATCGATAAAAATTCCTTAGCACAAGGAAAATTATCAATGTTACTAGAGACTAAGGGTCTCCAATAATTCATCACCCAATGATGAAGATCAAGTAAAGAGGATATAAACCAAAAATTCTATTAACCAATCCAAAATGTTGGTAGAAGTCCACATTATCTGCCACATCAAGGCAAAAAATCACCACAGGGGATGTATTGACACAAGCAAGAGGTCAAGATTTCCCCTTGGGAGGAAGGTCGACAATAGATTTGACAACATGAGAAAAGATTCACTCATCCATAGCAAAAAAGAGGCTTTGAAGAGAGACCCCAACATTCAAAAATTTAATAGACCAAGGAATAGGTCTGCCAAAATAATGCCTAGTGAGAATAGGTGCAAAAATACTAGAACCAGAGGGCACTACCTCAAAAAAACCCCTTCACTAGAAGTAGCACTAGTCCCAAATCCTGAGATAGACACACCTTCAAATACAGACACAAAAACCCTAGAATCTGTTGGAATGATGGAAGGGTGAGTATTGAGAGTGGAGAGGTGAACCAGTACCCTTAAATTTTTTTATCAATTAACCTTAGTACTCATTTCTTGCATAACCGGCCATTTTTTCTTTTCTACTTCATGCATGCAATATCATAGCATAAGTGTAAATGCATGTAAACAAACATTGAAACATTCATGAAATGCATTAACACATGACACAAGTATTTGGTAACGCAAAAACCCTTGTTAAAAGGTAAAAATTGTGGTGGGGATGAAACCCACAAAGCTTCACTATCTACAGAATGGAAGGTGCCTGTTAGGGCTACAAGTTGTGATCAATTATGATGATATTAACCTATTAGGAGTAACATGTTAGACTTGTTAAGTCTACTCGGTTAAGATATTTCAACAACACAATGTATGTGTGCACTCAGTTAAGAGATTTACAATAAGACTATTAAGTCCACCTTCTTGAAGGATTTTTTCTATTTTCTACAATTGTTAGAGAGTAGAAAAAAATATAGATGACGTGATAGCTTGCAATCTTGAATTTCTGGTTACAGATCCATTAAGTTCACAAAATATATGTATCACCTTTTGTGAGGAATAATACCTCTATTTTTCTCGGTAACCTTGAATGTAGTTCTTCATATCTGAATTCTTCTTTAACTGTCCTTCTGCATGAAAACCTTTGTCTGATCCATAGATGTCCTTATGCAGCTAAAATCATCATGTTCTTGATTGATTATAGATCTATACATATACAATATTTTGACCTAATTAGGTTTCATGCTTTTCTTGAATAACTCTAAGATCCAAGGTTTACAACTTGACCTTGATCTCCTAGTTTGCATGAATATAATCAGTTAAAATAATTAAATCAATCATTTACACTTTTCTTGATCCACAAGAAATGGTTATCCAGCTAAGAAAAAAGCTATTTTAAAGACTTAAGTGCTTTAGCTGACGTGTAGTTCAGATCCACTTTTCTCAGTGTTAAAACTGTCTCTCAGTTAGACTGGTGCTCAGTGATGTCTCTGCTCGGTTGATATACTCTACTTGGTGTTCAGAATGTTCCAGTGACCACTGTGCTTGGTGAACACTATGCTCGGTTATCACTGTCGCTCGGTGAATGCTGTTGCTCAGTGAATGTTGACCGATTGAC
Organism: Thuja plicata; assembly: GCA_018584345.1. Lineage (NCBI taxonomy): Eukaryota > Viridiplantae > Streptophyta > Pinopsida > Cupressales > Cupressaceae > Thuja > Thuja plicata. The sequence goes on along the minus strand of MU228495.1, from coordinate 855,740 downwards.
CAAAACTGTCTGCTTGAATAGTAATGACAACTTTTGATCCTTTAAGGATTATCAATCTCCCCCTTTGGCATTAGTATCAAAAAATGATATGTACAGTATATACCAAGTATGTTATACTTTTACAATGACTCCCCCTATGTGCATGCCTTGGTATGTAGATACAATGTATGTACATGTTTCCCCCTTTTTATATGTTTCCCCATTTTTTGAAAGTAATGACAAATATGTATAACTTAAAGCTTGTCAAGAATGTTCTTATGAGATTGCTTGATGTCTGCCATTAGCTTTTCCCATTACTCCTTCAGGTTCTTTAGGGTCATGTGCTCCAATGTAATTTGAGCGTGCATGTCATAGATGCTTTCAACTACTAACATCTCTGGAGTGGAAATTAGAGTCTTTTCCTTAGTCATATGTGTCATCAACAATGTGATATTCGGTAGTAACATGGCTTGTAGCTCATTTAATTCATCTATGATTTTCCTTTCTTCCTTTTTTATTTCAAGTCTTAACCGTTTAGATTGGACTAGCTTTTTATAATGCAATTGGAATGCATTTGGCTCGGTTGAAATACTTTGTGCACTGGCTTTTAGATCTTCGTTCAACTTAGCTATTTGTGCATTCTGCTTGGTGGTGAAGCTTTCAATAGTAAATAAATTTTGAACTAAGGTAACTAGTTCTAAAATAACAGGATCTAGTGTAGTTACCAGTTCAGAGAGTTTCACCTTGTTTATTGCCACTTCTTGGCTTATTTTCTCTGTGAGTTTGTAGTAATATTTTTCTTCTTCTCTTTCTTCAATGACCTTTTTGGCATCTACATTCTATTGTGTGATTTCCTCGGTCAAAAATACTAGTTGATCAATGATGGGTGCATTTTTATCAATCTGTGTGTCAAGAATTATCTACAATAGAATTTCCTTTGTTGTTTCTAGGAATTGTGTATTTTTGTGTTCCTTTTTGAGCTTGTCCTGTTGTGCTTTCCTTTTGCATAGATCCCCATACCTTGATAATGACTCAGGATCATGTGTTCTTGGATCATAGTTAGGTATGTCTATTATCTCATCAAGTGTAACAGGTGCTTTACTTTTTTTGTTCATCTTCTTCTTCGAAATGTTGCTTGATGCAGGGGAATGAGGAATGATAGAAAGAGCCTTTTTTTTTTCAGTTTCTGTCATTGATTTCTTTGGAGATGTAGTGCCTTGGATAGTTTTTTTGGTCAGTACCTATTGGTTGGTTGTAGATGTCTCTACATGAACCTTTTCTTGGTCTACAACCTTGTCTGCCTTTCCACTATCTTACGTGGGTGCATCACTCAATTTATCCTCTCCATTTTTATCTATCTTATCCCCTTGTTCCTCACCTTTTTCCATTGGTATGTCTACTTCAGTGTCAGGTGGTGTTTGTTGTGACTCAGTCATTATATTTATTGCTTGCATCAATAAAGGCACATTCCCTAGTATTTGTACCTGTGCAACATTAGTTGTATTCTTTTCATTTGTTTTCTCGGTGGCAACATTGACTTCATCAACCTTTACATTATCATCAGAATCTCCATGAGTTATATCCTATTTTTTATGTCTTTTTTTTCTCCCAATGATTATAATATTTGAGGAATATCATCCATGGCCTTACTTGCCTCTCTGGTTAAGTCAATTAGATCGACATCCTTGGTGTCATTGATGAAGATGTGCTCGGGGCTCAGTGTGGCCTCCTTCTTCTTAGTGTGAGCAGTCTCTGTTAGAGCTAGTAATTTCTCGGGTGGATTAAATATCTATGTCCAAATATTATTGCTATTAATGTCAATATCTTCGAGCTTGTTCTACAATACCTTGTATGCTCTTGTTTTTGTCGAAAATTTCTTTGCATGCTCCTGCATTGTTGATTCAATTTAATCAATTGTGGAATCGGGCATGAAATTAACTAAGATTATTTCTCTCATATGTTTTTCCATGTGAAATGCATTTGTCCACCTTGCTGATATTTTATCTTGTATCTCCTTTGGAATATGAGTGCCAAATTATAGAGGTACATATTTGTATGCTACCATCATTTTAATGATTGCTTCTTCTATTTTGTTATGATCCTCGGTAGACAGATTTACCCATTGTCTAATTTTGTGATGTGATATACTTCCTATATTGATGATTGACTCTGCAATTTCATCAATTGTCTTTGGTATTTTGGCCTTTTCTGCTTGGATCCTCTATTCTTTTTCTGCTTCTGCAGTATCATCCTTATCCTCTCTTCCTCTTACATATCTCTTTCATTGTCTCGGTGCTTGTTGTTCAGTTGAGGATTTTCTTTTCATATATGTTTTCACTGTGCCTTTCTTCAATGGTGGCGAGTCTACCTTATTTGTTTTGCTTCTTGTCCTGGATGTAGGTGTCACATTAGTAACTTTTGTTTTCTTGGCCTTTGGTGGCTTTGCATCTAATTCTGTAGACTCAAAATCACTTACTTCTTTACCTTCATCGACGGGTGACTTTTCCTTGGTGATATCTTCTATTTGTTCCAACTCTTTGTCAGTTACCGAGAGTTTCTTCTTAAGTGTTTTCACCATTTGAGTTTGCTTCTTCCCTATTTTCTTGACTACTAAGCCAGTCTTTATTCTTGAATCGGCTTCCTCATATGTGCCAAATCTGCTTATAGATTTGTCAAATGGTTCATTTAGTAGGGCTTCAATGGCTCCTGTAGCCTGATCTATGTCAATTTCATATTCCAATGGTGGTAACCATGTTGTTAACACTTGGGTTGGCAGCTTTGATAAGTGTAGTGTCGGTGTCAACTACAAAACATATCTCATCTTTGTATTGTTCCACCAACTTTGTAGGGATTCTCATCCTCTTTTGCATCCTATCCTTAAATGTTTTGAAGTATGCATCCAATAGTGGAATTAAATTATCTCCTAGTGATTTAATGTAATCACTAATCTATGCTATGATCGGTCGGTTTGTGTCCCAAGTGGCATTACCGACTGAAGGAAAGAAGTTCTGAAAGTAAAAGAATGGGCACATTAATAGAGAACCAAACTTACATGTATTAGATTGTGCTAATCTAATTTTTCTCATGTTTTCTTCCAGTTGCTTCAATAGTAGCTTGGCTAGGTCTAGTTGCACTCCTTTATTCACAATCTTGTATGATGTTTCAACTGCTCCATAAGCAACACTATTAATTCTTCTTTCTTGAAAGATCTTGTATCCAATCACATATGCACCTAATTTCATCTCAGGGTTGGTGATTGAATTCACTTTCAGACCTTTTTCGTCCCATCCGGCTCCAGTTAGCTTTTCGATCTCTGGGCATCCAGGGTGCCTTAGGTATTTTTCCTTCTTGGTGATTGGGTATCTTGTGACTACATGAATAACATCCTTTGTGATTTCCTTAGGTTCATCTAACCACATTTTATTGTTATACACTTAGCTGAGCACAATGCATATCCATTCTATTTTGAATTCTTTCAGGAATAGTAGGGCATTGGTTAACCCTTTCACTTCGATGTGTTTGTACTCATCCTTTAGGTTTCCATCCTTGCATAGCTTCTGATAAGCTTCTTCAAGTTTAATGTCTCCAATCTCTGCAACTTTTAAGTGAATGTATGCTCAGATGTTTTCAACCAGCAAAACCCTTGGTGGGATACTTGAAAATGCTCCCTTGTTGTCGGGTTGAGCAGCAACCTCAGGGAAGGACTTGTAGTTACGTTCTTCACAGGTCAAGTTCTTGATAAGAACAACCTTCTTATCCTTTTCCATTTTTATCTTCGAGGTTCAGGAAGTGGTTTCCATTTTTTATAAAATTAGAGCTTCTTTGTAAATAACCTGATAGCTCGGTAGGTCTAGATACTCATTGGAGGTTCGCGATGAGTGCTTGAAATCTGTTGGATTTTCTTTGGAGGTTCTGTGAATTGCTCTGTAATGTTGTCGCTGTGAATCACTCTTCTCACTCTATAATTTTCTCTTAAACGTTGGGTGAACGAATGAGTTTTCATTTTCCTTTTTTATAGAAAAATATAACCTAAGTGATACATTAAATGCTTCACCTACCACTCAGTCAACAAAGTAGAGATGCTTTGTTAACACACTAAAGAATTTATCTCGGTGAGTAAATAATACTCGGTACAAAGTGTCAACTTGGTTTTCTTCCACATGTTTACCGATGATGCTCGGTATATAGTGTCAACTTGGTTATCTTTCATATGTTTACTGACATGCAGTTTATGCTCGATTTATATGAACTAACCAAACTAGATTCACAAAACATAACATGCAATACCATAGTGTATCTTCATTCATGCTAATTTGGCACATTCTTAATGAATACAAGAACTGATGTAAAATATAAATTTGTAGAGTGTAGTTCCATACTTACTTGTATTACGTAGGTGGGGGTGGTGGAATCACCTGATCCATTAGATGAGGTGTCACCAACTGTAGTGATTGGTCCAGCATTATCATTGTTTGAATGTCTCCTCCACATTTGATTTCTCATTCTCCTAATATCTTTAATAGTATTTCCATTTGCAAAAGTGCTTGACTCTGTCACTCGGTCTCTGCAGTTCTTGCTTAAGTTACCGACCTTATGACTATGTAAGCATGCCATTCCAGGGTTAGTCCAATTTCTATATCTTCTTATCCATCTTCTCATACAATTACAAGCTATATGTCCATATCTACCACATGCTGTGCAATTTACCCAAGTGTTGTAATCCCAAACACATGTATTATCGAATCTTCTTGGTTGATATACATTTTTATTATTCTTTGGGTTTCCAGACTTTCTTTATCCTTTTTCTGCATTCATGAAATGTGTGGCCATGCATGTTGCAAGTAGAACAATGTTTTTCCATGTAATATTTCTTCTTTGATTTTTTTTAGCTTAGATCTGCATTCATCTTCTTTGTGTCCATGCTTGTTACAGTTATAACAATTACCTATGAATGTAGAAGTAGTTTTAGGAATACCTTTTGCCTTGCTCTTGCAAATATTTGATGTGTGGCCTAGTTTTCCACAGTGATTACATGAATGCTTCTTTGGTCTTGTATTTGTGTAGACATTCCTTTGATCAACTCGGTTTGATAATTCTCCATGCTCGGTATACCCTAAACTGGTATTGTTGTTGGGTCTTCTTTGTCAATTCAAAAATTTATCCATTCTTTTTGTACTGTCTTTAGAGTTCTTGATCATATCATTATGCTATTTTTGAATCTTTGCTTCATGCTTCATGCTTGAATTTCTCATTTTCTTCTTTTAGTTCACCAATAACTTCCAATTTTCCATTAAGTTCTATATTCACTCGGTTGGCCTCATGACTCATAAGAAATATTTGATCTGTGATCTCAATGTGATGTTCAGTATGTCTCTGTATCTCAGATTCTTTCTCTTATAAATTTTTAGTAATCTTTCTCTTGTCATTAATAGCTAAATTTATTTCTTGTTTAGTTTGTCTTGCATTATTCATTCTTACCATTGTTTCTTTTCTACTTCATGCATGCAATATCATAGCATAAGTGTAAATTCATGTAAAAAAACATTGAAACATTCATGAAATGCATTAACACATGACACAAGTATTTGGTAACGCAGAAACCCTTGTTAGAAGGTAAAAACTACGGTGGGGATGAAACCCACAAAGCTTCACTATCTACAGAATGGAAGGTGCCTGTTAGGGCTACAAGTTGTGATCACTTCTGATGATCTTACCCTATTAGGAGTAACATGTTAGACTTTTTAAGTCTACTCGGTTAAGAGATTTCAACAACACAATGTATGTGTGCACTCGGTTAAGAGATTTACAATAAGACTGTTAAGTCCACCTTCTTGAAGGATTTTTTCTATTTTCTATAATTGTTAGAGAGTAGACAAAAATATAGATGACGTGATAGCTTGCAATCTTGAATTGCTGATTACAGATCTATTAAGTTCACAAATATATGTATCACCTATTGTGATGAATAATGCATCTGTTCTTCTTAGTAGCCTTGAATGTAGTTCTTCATAACTAAATATTTGTCTGATCTATAGTTGTCCTTGAAAATATTTGTCTGATCTATAGTTGTCCTTGTGTGGCTATAATCATCATGTTCTTGGTTGATTATACATCTATATATATACAATGTTTTGACCTAATTAGGTTTCACACTTTTCTTGAATAACTCTAAGATCCAAGGTTTACAGCTTGACCTTGATCTCCTAGTTTGCATGAATACAATTAGTTAAACTAATTAAATACAACATTTACATTTTTCTTGATCCACAAGAAATGGTTATCTAGCTAAGAAAAATACTATTTTAAAGACTAAAGTGCTTTAGCTGACGTGTAGTTTAGATTCACTTTTCCCAATGTTAAAACTGTCTCTCGGTTAGACTGGTGCTAGGTGATGTCTCTGCTTAGTTGATATACTCTACTCGGTGAAAACTGCACTCAGTGATCACTGTCGCTCGGTGAATGTTGTTTCTTGGTGAATGTTGGGGTGCCAGCAAGAAGTTGAGTCCACTTTTTGGGCAAAAAGTGGAAGCGTTTTTCTTGTTTTTCAAATTTTCTGTCACTTGATGTCAAAATTTGAGGCACTTAGAGATTGAATCTCAGAAAAATTCACTAATAGAAAATGTAGTGCTCGGAGTCTAGTTTTCAAATATGTAATTTTTTTTAATACCCACATGGTAAAAAATATATTTTAGTAGGCATGTTTAAAAATCCCTTTTTAAAATTTTAGTTTCAGGACCATACCACACACGTGTACGACCACCCTATTTTGAAGTAAATAAATAAATTTTTGTTAATCCTTATAGGGAAAGGTAGCTAACACATCAAAGATTGGTCAGAATATTTTTGATTTTTTTTTAATTGAATATTTGTTTTTAATTCATTTTTAATTGAGTATAAAGTACATTTTCAAAACCTCTGGTGTACGGCCACCATAATTTGATGAAAATTTTACTTTTTTAGAATTTTTTTTTTCTTATCTTGAAGGAAATTCTATGTAGATTGGTCACATATAATTCATTTTTTCAAAAACCGAAAATCAAAAAAGTTATTAAAGTTTTAGTTAACCTTACTATTTCAACTTTAGGTTGGATTTGGCGTAA
>MU228495.1:804996-816208 GCA_018584345.1 Thuja plicata | reverse complement strand
ATAATAAAATCATTTTCTTCATTGTGTTCCTTTTGAACTGACTCTTTTAACTTTTTATTTTCTATCTTTTGAACAGGAACAATTTTTTCTTGTCTTTTCACATCTTCCTCTTGTACAACATTTGGCTTTATGGATTTTGTAATAATCTTGACCTTATGTTTATTTACATTTTCAATAGGTCCTTTTTTTTGAACATACTTAGTGTCTATCTTATTTTACTTTATAAAGACACCTGAAGGTTGGCTACCAGTACTACCTACCACCCTGTTCCTCAAATGGTAGTTGCTTCTAGCTTTGTTAACTAAATCCGCAGTAATTCTAGCCTTCTCTTCATCTGAAGCTTTCCTTATGAGTGGAACATCCTGACCATCTTGAGCATAACATCTTATACTATCATCAGTTTCATTATTTTCACTATCAGATAAGATTTGTTGATGGTGATTCTCCACCCTCCTTTGTGAAACATAGGAATCATGATTTTCCTCTTCACTGTTTGAATCAATATCATGGCATGAATAAGTATTTGTCATACTATGATCATACTGTTCCCCCTCATCATTTTCATGTTCCTCACTTGCCCTTAAATCCAAGGAAATAACACAAAACTCAGGGTTATGAGGGGCATCACAAGCTTCACACCAAGTATCATCATTGTAGAAATGGACAAAATTTCTATGAAGAGGGTATGGAGTCTTGTTGTCTATTTTTTCCTTTTTAGGTGTAGTAACAGGCTTCCCATCTTTGAACTGAGTTCCATACGGATGATTTTGCATTCTGTTCTGAGGATTGTAATTAGTATTATAAGAAGGTCTATTATTCTGAGGAGCTCTATATTCTTTATATTCTGGTTCTTTCAGATTGCTCTTACTGAACCTTGAGTCATCCCTCCTATGTAACCTACCAGATACTCTTCTGTTCATTTCAATATTGACTGCTATTTTATAAGCATCAGTAAGAGTTCTAGGGTTTTTTTTTTATCTCTCAGAGCATATCCCATCTTGGAATCAAAAGCATTTAAATAAGTTGCTAGACATACCTCTTCATCTAGTTTTATCTTCTGAAATAGTTTGTGCATAGCTCTTTGAAACCTTGTGTTAAACTCAATAACCTCTTCATTGTAATTTTTCTTGATTTTATTGAACTCATTCAATAAAAATCCTTTACTTGTTTTGTCTCCATACTGATCTTTAAACAATTCAATCAACTCGACCATAGAAACAACAGATCCATTAGCATGGCTCCTAAACCATTCTCTTGCAACCTCAACTAAGGATTGAAAAAATAATTTCATTAATACATCCTCATGGGTGATATTCAAGTCATCAAAAAAATCAATGAATTTCCTTAAATGTGTTTCACAAGAAATAACATTATTACCTGCAAACTTTGGGAGCTTTTCTCCTATATCACCCACATCTTTAGGAAAAGCATTAGGGTATCCAGGGATACCAACAAAATCAAATTGTTTGTACCTTTCAGTATGCAGTGGTTTCCTTTGAAAGCTATCATCCTCCTTAGAAGCAATAGCTTTTGTTTTAGAAGCTGTAATATTCTCTGGCCCAGTATGAGAATATTTTGAAGACTGCAAAAAATCTATTTTTTTTCTTCATTTCAATTGTTGTAGCTTCCATTTGTGCCTTTTTTAAACCAAATTATGAAACACCTTGCAAATGACCAAGCATAACCAAATGCAAAACTTAACCATACAAACCATGGTTGCAAATATAGTGTAAACCAGTGATACAAGGACTTTCATCCTTCTTCCTTTTGATTATAGGAGGGATAACCTAATGATTAACTCTCCAAGGAATCACTAAAATGGACACTGTCCTAATGACATGAGTCCTTACTGAGTTCAATTTGTTTGTTCTTAGTAACAGAAGTATTTTGATTGAAATAATTTTGAATAGTTTTGAAAACTTGGATGATGATAGATTATCAGACCAAAACCTAGATCAGTGCCCATCCTTTGGGTTACAGAGTCAATAAGCTAAAGTCTCATAGAAACAAAACACTGTAAGCTTCCTTACAACCTACATGTAATTCAGATAATCTGCCTTACAAATTATCTAGTTACCTCCAGAATACTGTATCAAATCCTTGAATACTGTTATGCTCCCTAAAACTACTCACAAAACTTAGTTCTTTATTTAAAAGAAACTTGTAAGTAATTAAATAGTTACCTTGTAACCAAAATGCTTCAGAATGCCTTGCAGACTTAAACATAAAAAAGTATACACAGGAAATAAAGAGACAACAATAGAAAAGAGTAAAATTGCACCATATTTTATTGATGTGATCCTGCTTTCATACATGAAAAAGCTTTGAAGCTTGAAAACATAGACACAAATTCAGAAAGTTTGATTTTGCAATATATTTCATCCTCTTTACAATTACAGCCTTTTGACTATTTATAGGTCTTTAACCATCTTGGAATCCTTTTCTTTAGGATGCAACAAGCTTTAGATGGTCTCAGAAAACCTAACCCTAAAACTACAAAAAAGACAAAAGAGGAGAAAGAAGAAGCGGTAGAAAGACGAAGTCAAGAGATGGAAACTGATATTCTTTGTTCTTTACTTTTGCTAGCACCTTCATTCTGAAAATATTTATGGTGGCTGGTAACATTTATGTCAAGCCTAGATGACCATGCTTATATGCTCACCTATACTTTCCTTCAGTAATAACTAACTTCTTTATACTCAATAGTGAGGCGCCAAGTGTTCACCTTCATTCGTCATCCAGGATTTATTCCTCTACTGCGGGCTTCTTTTTCTTGGGCCTAGTGATCAGTTCCCATGTTGTCACTTCATCATCTATTGGCCACTTGAAGTCTTGAGTGCCCTGCACTTGTGCCTTTTGTCTCTCCCATCTAACATCAGCAATGTTTTTAATATCCAAAAGAAACTTATTGATGTCAGTTTCAGCCTTGAATGCCTCATCTAATATCTTATTAAATCCCTCAATGTCCAAATCTGATCCTACAATAAATGCCTCATTATTAGGCATTTTGTTGTCAAACTCATTCCTCCAGGCATCTAAAGCCTTTACCTGATCATCTTCTCCTCTTAGGGAGGGAACAAATCTATTAAAATCTGTATAAAAGAGGCTCAATTTAACCTCTATTTGATTCAATTTGCCCTTAAAGAATGAGAGAGCAACGTTAACCTTTTTGATCTCATCTTCCACCTTTGTTACTATCTCTGGCAAATCTGATCTTAGGGTATGAAAAGATGCAAGCTTTTCAAATAATTGCACCCTGGTAGACCATTTGGTAAAATAGGGGTTTAATATAGCAAGATACCCCATGACCTCAGCATGCAAAGTTGGAAATTTATTATAGGCATTAAGGAAAACATCAGTCTTATCCTTCAAGACTTCAATCCTATGTTGTAGAATGCCCTTAAATGCATTCAAGGCAATTTCATTCTTCTTTTGTCCTATATCCTCCTTCTCAACTACTTCTACTTTTGCCTTATCTTCAATTTGCAAAGGTGGTGGTTGTACAAGCACATACATCACATCAGGATTTTCTTCTAATTCCTTTAATACCTTTGCAATCACCTGATCTTGCTGATGTATCTTGATGTGGCACAATTCTCTATCTTTGGCCAATGCACTGGTCTCCTCTATCAACATGCTACACTTGTTAGACAACTTTTTTGTCTTGTCCTCGTTCAAGTGTGCCCAAAGTGCCATGATCTGGGATATTTCCAAATCCCTTAGATTATGTACTGACCATACCATTTGATTGCCTACCTTTTTTTCTTGAATGTTTACCTGCTGAGGCTTCTGGTCCTTAGGGAAAAGGCTCCACATTGCAAAACCTTAAGATTTTGGGCTATACCCAAATATTTTAATCATGTTCCCCATTTTCATCTCACTTGACATCTTCAAATCTGGCTGCTTTCATATTTGATCAATTATGAAAGCAGAAGCCAAATCCCAACCCTCAACAAGCAATATGCCACTGTCCAATACCATTTTTCTAGCTTCATCAAGTGAGATGTCCTCACTATCTAGGTCATATGATTGTAGGGCCACTAGGGCCTCATTTGTCACTATCTCCTCCCCATCAATAGTTAACTGAGCTCTAATTTTCTCCTTTTTATACCACCTTAGGAAGTCTTTAAAATCCTCAGTCTTGATGAAATTATCATCATTTAGAAACTGTTGTTGATGTATCAACCTTTCATCAACACAAGCTTTAAGGGGTAATTAAATATTCTCCTCCATATTAGGTTGCTTTTTCTTTCCCTCCCTAATCCATTTTCTTAGGTTATGGTCATATAACCTATTTCCAGGCAATAGGGCACTTGCTTTATCCTTTTTCTTTTCTTTCCTTCCAACTGAAGGCCGATCTATTTCAATCTTTTGCCTTTTAGCTAAAGGCTCCTCTACATCATCAGGTTGTGTGGCCACTGTTAAGTCAACAATGTGGCCTTCAGCTCCTTGCAACTGTGGTATCTCAATGACATCCTGCTGAGGTTGAAAATATCTAGTAGGACGGGCATAGTCACTGTCACTACTACTATCATACTCAGATTCTGAATGATCTAGCCCTTGGGCACCTTTCTTATCAAGAACAGTCTCCAGTTGTTCAGTAAGCACATAATAATTATCAATCATGGATTTTATTCTATCAAGATATGGAAGATTAGGGTAAAAACCTCCAAAAGTTAACCCATTTCTTTTGATTTGTCTTTCAAGGTTCAGCAACTCCTGAATCCTTGTTCTCCTTGTCTTGATCTCATCTTCATCAAGAATATTCCTTGTTGCATCCTCCTTAATACATTCACAATGGACATTTATATTGGGAATTGTGGGAGTATATAATTTCTTGACTCCTACCATGAAGCCTTCAATATCAATGTACCTATATGAGGCTGTCCCCATTCTGCAACTTTCCAACCACTGGCTGACTGAATCAATGGCACCTTTGCCAATAGTGAAATCAAAAATTTTGAATTGTCTAGGGGTTAAGGTCCCTTCCTGTGTGATGCAAAGTGCTCATTATCTGTTAACAACAACTGCCATATAAATTCCATGGCAACAACTCTTGCAGGCACATGGTAAGGCAAGACATGAGGTGGATGTATACATCCATATACCCTTATTATGGTATAGTTCTCTTCTAATAAGAAATCTCCCCAATTATGGTCTCCCTCCCATTTATCCAAGTATTCACTAGGCCTTACCAGTTGCATAACCTTAATTGGGACCCTTGTCCTGCTGATGCCTAGGCTCTGTACTATTGGATACACAATCCAATTCTGAAATGTACAGTAATCACAATCCCTAGATGTATAATTCCAAATCTTTATCCAGAACTGGATAGGATTAGGGCCATCTTGATAAAACCTTTGAGGGGTCAAATTACTTACATTAATGATCACAAAATTATAATGCAACAGGAGATGCATGAGGATGGAGTAGTGTAAGAACTTGGGCTCTTTCTCCTTAGGATTCTCCATTTTCTTCTTAGTTGCTATAAATCCCTCGTGCATCTTGTCAATGATATATTGTATATAGTCATATCTGGTGCTAGAATGCACCTCCTATAAATCTAGCACCATCATCAATATCCTGACGTTAATCTTATCTACTTCCCCATCTACCCCCAACACTCTACACAGGGCATAGGTAATGCATTTAATGTAGAAATGCAAGTCCTTAAAGTAATAAGGGCTTGTCCCAGACATAGGACCAAGATGGTTTCTCACCTCCTTGAACATGTGTTTCTGCAACATTGCCCTAGTAATACCAGGCTTCAAATTGTACTTTGCTTCATGCTGAGTGATATCAATTCTGGTGGACATAGTGCTATACAAACCAAAAGCTTGCATAAATGAATTTCTATTTAGTATGAGCAGGGCATTGTCATCATTCTTCTTAATTGTCTTAGAAAAGACATCATAATGATTGGCCAGGCCTAAGAACAAATCTACATCTATGTAGACATCAGGAACTATCAATGTAGCCAAACCACAGGCCCAAGGGTTTGATACTGGGATGGGTTTATCAGAATTTTTATAAAAGTAGTTAAAAAGGGAAAAACTTGTTGCCCCCAGAGTATCAGCATCCCTGATATTGTAGTAGTCCTCAGTAAGCAGGTTAGCATTTTCCCTTCTATTCTGAGTTGAACCTGGCAGCAATCTGAGGAATTCATCAGAGTAATTCCGTTTCCCTTTAGTCTCTTCATCTGCATCTTCACTTCTCCTGCTGGTAGAAGCCACATTAACTGCTTTGCTCATGTATCTGTATTTGAATCCCCTCTTCTTTACCAATATTGAAACAAATCTCTTTCCAAGACTCACTTTACTCCTCTGTGCACAATTCTTAGAAATTTAAAGCCTTTTAATCAATGGAAAACTGTGCAACTTGTCTAATTTCTTCTCTCTTCTTAGAATACCTAGCACTTCTTCGTTCTAAAGTTCTGAAAGTAAGGTAAGATAAAATGAACCCTCAATCAGCTCTTTATGATAATTGTTCAAAGTACATGGCTCATCATTTGAAAATCATCAATTCATGTCTTCAATTCAGCATGCCGTGGAATTAATTGAAAACCTAGCCGTAGCCCATGAGTGTGACAGGAAATCAAATTCATATATGTGCAAAACTTTATAAAATTTGAATGTGATGACATGTTTCACTGTGATTGGCTCTCTGTCATACATCTCAGCTACCCCTTTTACACAGTAATCAATATCCAAGATTATCATTGGACGCTGAATGATTCATGTTGTTATGTCAGACACTGCCACCTTTTCTTATGAATTCATATTTAGTGACTACACAACTGTGTATAGTCTCCTTGTCACTGACCCATGTCTTTAACCCTTAATTTTTTTGGAGATCTAGCGACTATGTCATTTTCTCTATCTTAGTTAACCACAGTTTACTTCTGGCGATCACGCGACTGTGTAAATCAAAGTCGCTGGAAGAAAAGTTTAACTCATATTTTATTCGGAGACTCTGTGACTGACTGTTACTCTTAGCTTTCACAACTATCTCCATGTCGCTGAATGCTTTCTTTTCTTTACAAGACCCCGTGACTACCTTTAGTCGCTTAATCATTGAAAACAAATGTTAAGTGACTTAGCTTTTAAAGACAATGCGACAAGCCTTTTACCCTTTGGCTCATCTGGCAACCATGTGACATACCCTTATCTCTGAGTCACGGGTACCTTTTCCTTTGGGACCTTTTATTTAGAGATTTCGTGACCACCAAAGGATCTCTGAATCATTACATCTAACGATTCCCACTAAATCACTGAGTAATATATCATACCCTTAAATTCTCTGGAGACTACGTGACAACAAAGGCCTTTATATTTAGTCTCTTAATCGCTGAATAGTCTTTTTCCATTTGAAGACCACGCGACAAGCTCTTTAGTCACTTTTCCTTTGGACACGTGTCTCATTTATCACTCATGTCTACATTGCTGAATGGAAAGCTGACTCAGTATTTTAATCTGGCGACAACCTGACTATTTTTTATCTCAAACTGCATACGGTTAGTCATGAAGTCTCAGCCATTTTCACTTAACCGCCATTCTTTCGGGAGACTATGCGACATGAAATTTGTACTGCTTACTTAACTGCAAACCAATCTAGCGATTACGTGACACAAAGAAATTGCCAAGTCTCATGATGAACCACTAACTGCTAGTCTTTTCTCGTGACAATGTGACTTATTTGTGGGCCCTTTCACAAACTGCTGACCTGTTTGCTCATTCAGTGACTACGTGACATGAAGAGCTCCACCAAGTCTCTTAAGGCTAAAGGGATATTCCAATTGTTTTAGAGACATCCTGACATAAGCTAATCGCCAAGTCTCGAGGAAAAAATGAATATATCATCTGGATCATGCGACTAGGCAACCAAGCTTTTCAACACATGACTTAAGTGAACTCCAAAAAGTAATGCTAAAATAGAAGTGAGATAAATGTCTAAGGGTTTTTTCAATTTTGCCTAATAAAAAAGACCTAGGGTTTCGATGCTTTGCAATTTTACATGGGTTTTGACCTGAAAATCTGACGATTTCAACAGGAAAATGACAAATAAACTGAGAGACTTCTATTTTTAGGCAAGAAACAAGTATGAGGACCATAAAAATTTGGCAAAGAGACTAGAACTGGGAATACAACCAACAGTGGCTCTAATGAGGATTGACTAAACATAGTTAATGGAAAAGAACCACAGAATCTCTGGTTGTAGACCTCACCAATAAATGGAGTAGAACACTTAAAACAGAAAGGGAAATATGTACGGAACTTTACAAATAGAGAAAGGAAAGATTTACATATGATACATATTCACTTGTGCATTGCTTTGATTTTTACTCAAAGAAAGGCTTCAAAAATTGCCCATGCATAGGCAACTCAAAACTTTCTCCCTCCATATTCTTTAATAAATATGAGTCTTTTCCAAAATTGTCTGAAACAATATAAGGTCCTACCCACAAAGATTAAAATTTCTTGTGCTTACCTTTGTCCTCTACCCTTGCATTCCATTGGAGAACTAAGTCACCAGCCTAAAACTTTCTGTCAATAGCCCTTTTATCAAATAGATACTTCATTTTTTGTTGTAATTTTATGTTTTCTCTCTGACTATTTCTCCTTGCTTCATCCAATTCAATCAACTATATCATCCTATCTTGCATATTGTCAGAGACATCTAAATGTTCTTCTTGTATGAATTGGCAAACAGGTAATAGATTGTTAATTGACAATCTTGCTTGTAGACCATATACCAACTCAAAAGGAGACTTACCAGTTGCCTTGTTGAGTGTTATCCTATCATCCCAAAGAGCTAATTTCAATTTTTTGTGCCACGTTCACTTATTTTGTTCCAGAGTCCTCTTTAGTATCTTCAATATGCTTTTTTTTCTAGACTCAGCTTGTTCATTAGCCTGTGGGTGATATGGGGATGAGTATGATATTATAATCCCATACCTTTCATAGAAACTTGTCATTTCTTCTGATCTGAAACTCATACGATTGTCCATTACTAATTTACTAGGCACACCAAACCTGGTTAAAATATTATCCATGAGAAACTTAGTAACCACCTTGCTTGTTGCTCTCCTTGTAGGGACAACTTCAATCCATTTAGTAAATTAATAAGTGGCAACCAATATCTAATTATGCCCTGCACTAGACTTCTCCTAAAATTCACCAATAAAGTCAATCCCCCACATAGAAAAAGGAGCTTCAATAGTCACTAGATTCAGTAATAGAGCACCTACAAATCTTAGTTTATTGGAAAACCTTTGACATGGTTCACATTTCCTAACATGTATATAAGTATCTTTGAGCAAAGTAGGCCAATAATACCCTGATCTCAAAATCTTATGGGCGGTGGTTTTAGCAGAAAAGTGACCTCCACATTCTCCTTCATGCATCTCAGTTAGAACTTTCTCAGCTTGGTATTTGTCAAGGCACAAAAATAGTATGCCATTCTTATCTTTCCAAAACAAATCACCTTGGATCAGAATATACCTTTGAGTTTGCAATTTCAGACTCCTCTTCTGATTTTCAGACAAATGATCAGGACACTTAGCATTTTTGAGAAAGAAAATAATATCAGTATAATATGGTTGTCTCTCTATACTAGTAATGGCTTGGTCATGTATTTCTGTCTGGTTCATCTGTACTAAATCTAGGTTTTCTTCTGTCATAAGCTTTGCCAAGCCTTTTCCTCTTATCAATTTGGTGATATTGATTTCAAGATTGAATTCTTGAATTCCCTTAATCTACTTACACCTCTTACCAATTACCTCTGACTGTGTAAGGATATCCTTTACTGCTGAATGAGGAACATAGGCCTGTACCTTAGCACAAACCAAGTAAGGCCTAAAATATTTCATAGCCTTTACCAATGCATAAGCCTGCTTTTCCATTATTTCATAGTTATGCTCTGCAACCTGCAAGGATCTACTATAAAAAGCTATGGGATGTTCAAATCCTTGTTCATCCTTTTGAAGCAATAGAGTAGCAATTGTATGAAATGATGCAAATGAAAATAAAGAGAAAGGCTTAGTATAATCCAGAGATTTCAAAATTGGAGCCTCTTGCACTGCCCTTTTTATTCTTTCAAATGCTTGTTGGGCCTCTTCATTCGAAACAAACTTGGCATCATTCTTTAGCAATTTTACAATGGGTTTAACAATTTCTGCAAAATTGGCTATAAATCTTCTGACAAAAATTATCTTTCCTAAAAAAGATTGCACACCTTTTAAATTCTTTGGAGAAATCACTCTTTGAATTGCTTCCACTCTCTCAGGGTCTATCCTTACCCCTTCCCTGGACACTATATGTCCAAGCAACTTCCCCTCTTTGACTGCAAAATGACATTTCTTGGGATTTAGTGAGACACCATATTCCAGTGCTCTGTTAAAAATCTTACCCAAGTGACCACAATGATCTATAGCCTTTTTGGAATATACAGTCAAGTCTGCATCTTGATAAATAACCATGAATAGATCTATGAATTCCTTGAAAGCGACATCCATAGCCCTTTGAAAAGTCACCCCTGCATTTATTAATCCAAAAGACATTCTGATATACACATATGTTCCCCATGGAGTAGTAAATGTAGTTTTATACTGCTCCGTCTCTTTAACTAAAACATGGCTGTAACCTGAAAAGCCATCCATCATTGACAAATAATTTCATTAATACATCCTCATGGGTGATATTCAAGTCATCAACAAAATCAATGAATTTCCTTAAATGTGTTTCACAAGAAATAACATTATTACCTGCAAACTTTGAGAGCTTTTCTCCTATATCACCCACATCTTTAGGAAAAGCATTAGGGTATCTAGGGATACCAACAAAATCAAATTGTTTGTACCTTTCAGTATGCAGTGGTTTCCTTTGAAAGCTATCATCCTCCTTAGAAGTAGTAGCTTTTGTTTTAGAAGTTGTAATATTCTCTGGCCCAGTATGAGAATATTTTGAAGACTGCAAAAAATCTATTTTTTTCTTCATTTCAATTGTTGCAGCTTCCATTTGTGCCTATTCTAACATTTTTTCCATGGTTTCTTTTTCAATTCTCAAATTTTCTAAGTCAATTTATAATTTGGACATTTGTTCTATCAAAGGCTTCTGAAATTTAGGTTCTTGATCTCTATGTTCACTCATCTTTTGTTTACCCTTATTCATTTGTAAAGTAGAAACTTTATGAGTGAATGGTATTTCTTGGTCCT
>MU228495.1:791052-803878 GCA_018584345.1 Thuja plicata | reverse complement strand
TTTTGATTGAAATAATTTTGAATAGTTTTGAAAACTTGGATGATGATAGATTATCAGACCAAAACCTAGATCAGTGCCTATCCTTTGGGTTATAGAGTCAATAAGCTAAAGTCTCATAGAAACAAAATACTGTAAGCTACCTTACAACCTACATGCAATTTAGATAAACTACCTTACAAATTATCTAGTTACCTCCAAAATACTGTATCAAATCCTTGAATACTGTTATGCTCCCTAAAACTACTCACAAAACTTAGTTCTTTATTTAAAAGAAATTTGTAAGTAATTAAATAGTTACCTTGTAACCAAAATGCTTCAGAATGCCTTGCAGACTTAAACATAAAAAAACATACACAGGAAATAAAGAGATAACAATAGAAAAGAGTAAAATTGCACTGTATATATTGATATGATCCTGCTTTCATACATGAAAAGGCTTTGAAGCTTGAAAACACAGACACAAATTTAGAAAGTCTAATTTTGCAATATATTTCATCCTCTTTACAATTAAAACCTTTTGACTATTTATAGGTCTTTAACCATCTTGGAAGCCTTTTCTTTAGGATGCAACAAGCTTCGGATGGTCTCAGAAAACCTAACCCTAAAACTACAGAAAAGACAAAAGAGGAGAAAGAAGAAGCGGTGGAAAGACAAAGTCAAGAGATGAAATCTGATATTCTTTGTTCTTTACTTTTGCTGGCGCCTTCATTCTGACAATATTTATGGTGGCTGGTAACATTTATGTCAAGCCTAGATGACCATGCTTATATTCTCACCTATACTTTCCTTTAGTAATAACTGACTTCTTTATACTCAATAGTGAGGCGCCAAGTGTTCACCTTCATTCGTCGTCCAAGATTTCTTCCTCTTTTGCGGGCTTCTTTTTCTTGGGCCTAGTGATAAGTTCCCATGTTGTCACTTCATCATCTATTGGCCACTTGAAGTCTTGAGTGCCCTGCACTTGTGCCTTTTGTCTCTCCCATCTAACATGAGTAATGTTTTTAACTTCCA
This sequence comes from Thuja plicata, assembly GCA_018584345.1. Lineage (NCBI taxonomy): Eukaryota > Viridiplantae > Streptophyta > Pinopsida > Cupressales > Cupressaceae > Thuja > Thuja plicata. The sequence goes on along the minus strand of MU228495.1, from coordinate 802,867 downwards.
AAATAAACTTATTGATGTCAGTTTCTGCCTTGAATGCCTCATCTAATATCTTATTAAATCCCTTAATGTCCAAATCTGATCCCAAAATAAATGCCTCATTATTAGGAATTTTGCTGTCAAACTCATTCCTCCAGGCACCTAAAGCCTTTACCTGATCATCTTCTCCTCTTAGGGAGGGAACAAATCTATTAAAATCTGCAAAAAAGAGGCTCAATTTAACCTCTATTTGATTCAATTTTCCCTTAAAGAATGAGAGATCAACATTAACCTTTTTGATCTCATCTTCCACCTCTGTTGCTATCTCTGGAAAATCTAATCTTAGGGTTTGCAAAGATGCAAGCTTTTCAAACAATTGCACCCTGGTCATTTGGTAAAATAGGGGTTTAATATAGCAAGATACCCCATGACCTCAGCATGCAAAAAAGGCAATTTATTATAGGCATTAAGGACAAAATCATTCTTATCCTTCAAGACTTCAATCATGTGTTGTAGAATTCCCTTAAATGCATTCAAGGAAATTTCATTCTTCTTTTGTCCTATATCCTCCTTCTCAACTACTTATTCTGCTTTTGCCTTATCTTGAATTTGCAAAGGTGGTGGTTGTACAGGCACATACATCACCTCAGGCTTTTCTTCTAATTCCTTTAATAGCTTTGCAATCACCTGATCTCGCTGATGTATCTTGATGTGGCACAATTCTTTGTCTTTGGCCAATGCAATGGTCTCATCTATCAACATGCTACACTTTTCAGACAACTATTTTGTCTTGTCCTCATTCAAGTGTTCCCAATGTGTCATGATCTGGGATATTTTCAAATCCCCTGTATTCTGTACTGACCAGACCATTTGATTGCCTACCATGTTTTCTTGAATGTTTACCAGCTGAGGCTTGTAGTCCTTAGGGAAAAGGCTCCACATTGCAAAAGCTTAAGATTTTGGGCTATACCCAAATCCTTTAATCATGTCCCCCATTTTCATCTCACTTGACATCTTCAAATCTGGCTGCTTTCGTATGTGATCAATTATGAAGGCAGAAGCCAAATCCCAACCCTCAGCAAGCAATATGCCACTGTCCAATACCATTTTTCTAGCTTCATCAGGTGAGATGTCCTCACTTTCTGGGTCATATGATTGTAGGGCCACTAGGGCCTCATTTGTCACTGTCTCCTCCCCATCAATAGTTAACTAAGCTCTAATTTGCTCCTTTTTATACCACCTTAGGAAGTCTTTAAACTCCTCAGTCTTGATGAAATTATCATCATTTAGAAACTGTTGTTGATATATCAACCTTTTATCAACACAAGCCTTAAGGGGTAATTCAACATTCTCCTCCATATCAAGTTGCTTTTTCTTGCCCTCCCTAATCAATTTTCTTAGGTTATGGTCATATAACCTATTTCCAGGCACTAGGGCACTTGCTTTATCCTTTTTCTTTTCTTGCCTTCCAACTGAAGGCTGGCCTATTTCATTCTTTTGTCTTTTAGCTAAAGTCTCCTCTACATAATTAGGTTGTGTGGCCACTATTAAGTCAACAATGTGGCCTTTAGCTCCTTGCAACTATGGTATCTCAGCGACATCCTGCTGAGGTTGGGCATATCTAGTAGGACGGGCATAGTCATTGTCACTACTACTATCATACTCAGATTCTGAATGATCTGGCCCTTGGGCACCTTTCTTATCAAGAACAGTCTCTAGTTGTTCAGTAAGCACATAATAATTATCAATCATGCCTTTTATTCTGTCAAGATATGGCAGATTAGGGTAAAAACCTCCAAAAGTTAACCCATTTCTTTTGATTTGTCTTCCAAGGTTCAACAACTCCTGAATTCTTGTTCTCCTTGTCTTGATCTCATCTTCATCAAGAATATTCCTTTTTGAATCCTCCTTAATACATTCACAATGGACATTTGTAGTGGGAATTATGGGAGTATATAATTTCTTGACTCCTGCCATGAAGCCTTTAGGATCAATGTATCTATATGAGGCTGTCCCCATTCTGCAACTTTCCAACCACTGGCTGACTGAATCAATGGCACCTTTGCCAATAGTGAAATCAAAAATTTTGAATTGTCTAGGGGTTATGGTCCCCTTCCTGTGTGATGCAAAGTGCTCATTATCTATTAACAACAACTGCCATATAAATTCGATGGTAGCACCTCTTGCAGGTACATGGTAAGGCAAGACATGAGGTGGATGTATACATCCATATACCCTTATTATGGTATAGTTCTCTTCTAAGAAGAAATCTCCCCAATTATGGTCTCCCTCCCATTTATCCAAGTATTCACTAGGCCTTACCAGCTGCATAACCTTAATTGGGACCCTTGTCCTGCTGATGTCTAGGCTCTGTACTATTAGATACACAATCCAATTCTGAAATGCATAGTAATCACAATCCCTAGATGTATAATTCCAAATCTTTATCTAGAACTGGATAGGATTAGGTCCATCTTGATAAACCTCTGAGGGGTCAAATTACTTACATCCATGATCACAAAATTATAATGCAACATGAGATGCATGAGGATGGAGTAGTGTAAGAACTTGGGCTCTTTCTCATTAGGATTCTCCATTTTCTTCTTAGTTTCTATAAATCCCTCATGCATCTTGTCAATGATATATTGTATATAGTCATAGCTGGTGCTAGAATGCACCTCCTATAAATCTAGCACCATCATCAATATCCTGACATTAATCTTATCTGTTTCCCCATCTATCCCCAACACTCCACACAGGGCATAGGCAATGTATTTAATGTAGAAATGCAAGTCCTTAAAGTAATAAGGGCTTGTCCCAGACATAGGACCAAGATGGTTTCTCACCTCCTTGAACATGTGTTTCTACAATGTTTCCCTAGCAATACCAGTCTTCAAATTGTACCTTGCTTCATGCTTAGTGATATCAATTCTGGTGGACATAGTGCTATACAAACCAAAAGCTTGCATAAATGAATTTCTATTTAGGATGAGCAGGGCAGTGTCATCATTCCTCTTAATTGTCTTAGACAAGACATCATAATGACTAGCAATGCTTAAGAACAAATCTACATCTATGTAGACATCAGGAACTATCAATCTAGGAAAACCATAGGCCCAAGGTTTTGATACTGGGATGGGTTTATCAGAATTTTTATAAAAGTAGTTAAAAAGGGAAAAACCTGTTGTCCCCGGAGTATCAGCATCCCTGATATTGCAGTAGTCCTCAGTAAGAAGGTTAGCATTCGCCCTCCTATTCTGAGTTGAACCCGGCAGCAATTTGAGGAATTCATCAGAGTAATTCCGTTTCCCTTTAGTCTCTTCATCTACATCTTCACTTCTCCCACTGGTAGAAGCCACACTGACCGCTTTGCTCATGTTTTCTGTTTGAATCCCTTCTTCTTTACCGATATTGAAACAAATCTCTTTCCAAGACTCACTTTACTCCTCTGTGCACAATTCTCAGAAATTCAAAGCCTTTTAATCAATGGAAAACTGTGCAACTTGTCTAATTTCTTCTCTCTTCTTAGAATACCTAGCACTTCTTTGTTCTGAAATTTTGAAAGAAAGGTAAGATAAAATGAACCCTCAACCAGCTCTTTATGGTAATTGTTCTAAGTACATGGCTCATCGTTTGAAAATCATCAATTCATGTCTTCAATTCAGCATGTCGTAAAATTAATTGAAAACCTAGCCGTAGCTCATGAGTGTGATAGGAAATCAAATTCATATATGTGCAAAACTTTATAAAATTTGAATGTGATGACATGTTTCACTGTTATTGGCTCTTTGTCATACATCTCAGCTACCCCTTTTACACAGTAATCAATATCCAAGCTTATCATTGGACGTTGAATGATTCATGTTGTTATGTCAGACACTGTCGCCTTTTCTTATGAATTCATATTTAGCGACTACACGACTGTGTATAGTCTCTTTGTCACTGACCCAAGTCTTTAACCCTTGATTGTTATGGAGATCTAGCGACTATGTCATTTTCTCTATCTTAGTTAACCACATTTTACTTCTGGTGATCACGCGACTGTGTAAATCAAAGTCGCTGGAAGAAAAGTTTAACTCATGTTTTATTCAGAGACTCTGCGACAGACCATTACTCTTAGCTTTCACAGCTATCTCCATATCGCTGAATGATTGCTTTTCTTTATGAGACGCTGTGACTACCTTTGGTCGCTTAATTGCTGAAAACAAATGTTAAGTGACTTAGCTTTTAGAGACAATGCGACAAGACTTTTACCCTTTGCCTCATCTGGCGACCACGCAACATACGCTTATCTCTGAGTTGCGAGTACCTTTTCCTTTGGGACCTTTTATTTAGAGACTTTGCGACCATCATAGGATCTCTGAATCATTACATCTAATGGTTCCCGCTAAATTGTTGAGTAATATATCATACCCTTAAATTCTCTAGAGACTACGCGACAACAAAGGCCTTTATATTTAGTCTCTTAATCGCTAAATTTTCTTTTTCCATTTGGAGACCACGCAACAATCTCTTTAGTCACTTTGCCTTTGGACACGTGTCTTGTTTATCACTCATCTCTGCATTACTTAATGGAAAGCTGACTCAGTATTTTAATCTGGCGACAACTCGACTATTTTTTTTATCTCAAACTGCATATGGTTAGTCGCGAAGTCTCAGCCATTTTCACTTAACTACCATTCTTTCGGGAGACTACATGACATGAAATTTGTACTGCTTACTTAACTGCAAACCAATCTAGCAATTATGCGACACAAAGAAATCGCCAAGTCTCGTGATGAACCACTAACTGCTGATCTTTTCTTGTGACAATGCGACTTATCTATGGGCCCTTTCATAAACTACTAACCTGTTTTCTCTTTCAGCAACTACACGACATGAAGAGATCTACCAAGTCTCTTAAGGATAAAGGGATATTACAATTCTTTTAGAGACATCCCGACATAAGCTAATCGCCAAGTCTCGAGGAAAAAAAGAATATACCACCCAGATCACGCGACTAGGTGACTAAACTTTTCAACAGATGACTTAAGTGAACTCTAAAAAGTAATGCCAAAATAGAAGTGATATAAATGTCTAAGGGTTTTTTCAATTTTGCCTAATAAACAAGACCTAGGGTTTTGAGGCTTTGCAATTTTACATGGGTTCTGACCTAAAAACCTAAAGATTTCAACAGGAAAATGACAAATAAACTGAGAGAATTCTATTTTTAGGCAAGAAACAATTATGAGGACCATACAAATTTGGCAAAAATACTAGAACTGGGAATACAACCAATAGTCAGATGAGCCAAAACCGATAACCAAGGAAGTTATACATGTTGTTGCCGGTTATTCCATAACCGGTAAAGTAAAGGCACTAAAGCACCCGCCTAAAGATGAAATTAAAAATAATACAAGAGCATTATGGGATGGAAGAGGATTAAAGGTATCCATCATCAATGATGATGAAATGAAATTTGGAGCATGTGTCTTAGGATACAAGTTCTTTTAGGCTAGTAGGATGAACAGTATTGCATATGGAGCAGTGGATACATGATACAAAATTGTCAAGAAGGGACTGTAGTTGGATATGTCATAAATTTTGCTAAGGAAATTAGATGAGAACATGAAGACAATAAGGACTTTAAAGTCTAACTCATGTAAGTTTGGTTCACTTATTATGTACATATTTTTCTATTTTCAAGAATCCTTCCCATCTATCGGCAATGTCAAATGGGAAACTACACGACCAGTGACCACACAGATTAGTGAGTTCATCAAATCACTAGGAGACAAATTTGAATCAGTCATGGATGAATATTTTGCTAGATTTAAAGAAAGAATGCAGAAAAGAATGAGGATTCTAGAGCAATTAGTAGAAAAGTTCAAGACTAAAATTTATTTTATGGTGGACACTGATTACACCTATATCAAACCAACTGTATCGAGTATAGCATGGCTGGCACCACTTGACTATGAGGTTAACATAGATCAAGCATCAAATGCTATTGAGTCATTGATGAATGAACCATTAGACAAATCAAAACCTAAGTTTGGAACTTATGAGCAAGCTAAAGAAAGGATAAAAACCAGCTTAGCTGTGAAAAAGATTGATAGGAAGAAAGATAAAATGGTCAAGACCTTGAAGAAAAAGATGTCGATGAATGAAGAGGAGACAAAATAGACAAAATAAACTGAGGGTCAGTCACCCGTCAGTGAATATGAGAAGGTGAGTGATTCAGAATCCACACAGTCAGATACACCGCCTCCACCACCAGCAAAGAAACCAAGGACTACTGCTACATCTAGGACCAGGAGTCAGACAATAAAGGATGCAAGTCCTTCACTGATCAAGAAAGGTCAAGTAATTTCCTATAAAAGAAAGCCTCAAACAGGGAAAAATGGCCCAACAAAAAGAAGAAATTTCCTCATAACTAGGGAAGACATTGAGGACACCGAAAAAGATGAACAATTTGTACAAGCTATCAATATTATCTTGGAGAAGGAGAAGTCACCTAAAAATAATGCAAGCGTACCTGAGGAAGCAGGGGAAGAAGAAAATAAAGAGACAACCAATGAACAGAAAATCATTGGTGAAGAATAAAATGTTACAAATGTAGATCACACACAAAAAGATGGAGATCACACCAAAAAGGATGCACAAATGAAAGATATAGATGAAGTGCAAAAAGAGAAAGGTGAACAAGATAAGCCAGTTGATACCACTCCTAAGAACACTGAAGGGGATGCTAAAGTTACACCGAAGGTTGATGAGGAGACATCCACACACAAACAACAAGAAAACCTTGAGCAGTAGGAAAAAGGTACAACACCATTGAAGCCTTCCTCTAGCACATCAAACCAGGTAGAAAAACTTGCTTTGGTACTGTATACAGGTGCATCTCACAACAAGAAGAAGAAAACTAAGAAGAGCAAGTTAGAATTAACACTTGACGAAATCATTGAGATACCCAAGTGTGATCCAACTACTTTGGATTATGAATCTCCCCAAGAATACATAGAAATTTGTCAAAGAAAATATTTACAAGAAAAGCTTAGAAAAGAGAACAAGGACTCTCTAGTGGTGGAAAATACAAGAGATATCTTACACCAAATAGTTCCTGACATTGATCTTGATCACAATGTCCCCATTCTATATCAACTTGCCATTCTAACCAAAGCCATCACAACTCAAAATGTGGATGCAGAGAAATCCATTGAAGAACAAGCAGAGCAAAAGTACCAATACAAATTGACTGAGAAGATTAGCCAAGAAGTGGCAAAAAATAAGGTAAATCTTTTTGAATTAGCAAACGATTGAGACCCTATCATTTCAGAAGCATTAGCCTAAATTCAAAAGTTGTGCACCTTAGAGAAATTCACTAAGGAAATTAGTGATAAGATAGAAAAGATAGATTTTGATCTAAATGCAAGTGCACAAGGTCTAACCACATATGACAATACAATCGAACCGCATTATGACAAGATTATAGAAATGAAAAGGTTGAGACAAAAAATTTGGGAAGTAGAATCATAGTTTAGAGATGAGGTTATCGAGCTACAGGCTCAACGATTGCCAAACCTTACACTTCTACAACAACACATGACTTCGACAAGATAGCTAATTGCCACCCCTAAGATGTCTATAGAAGACAACATCTATGATATGCATGCCAGAATTACAATAGAGCACATGGATCTTGAGAACCTAAAGGAGAAATGGGATAAAATGATGCAGGATATGAAGACTTCTCATTCCCATATTTTTGATAATTTGTAAGTATACACCTTTTCCCTTACTATCAAAAAAGGGGAAAAATGATATGTACAGAACATATAGTAAAAAGGGGAAAATGATGTATAATACAAAAGGGAGAATGATATGAAGATAAGGTGAAAAGGGAGTGTAGTATAAAGGCAAATGTACATGTATATACATATACTATACCAACATATACATAGGGGGAGTCATAAATGACAAAGTAAACACATGGTGTACATACTACACAGTTTAGTATTTTGCACATATCATTTTTTGATACTAATGTCAAAGGGGGAGATTGAAGACATTAATTTTGCCATTAGTATGCAAAGGGAAATTTTTTTTTGAACCATCAGTAACACTACACTGAAAGACATATTTGAGTTTAGACTGAAAGTGCTAAGTATAGAGACACTCAACGACACACTTTCATAGTGCAAACCAAAAATGCTGAAGAGGAAACCGAAAGAGGAACCCGATGAGAAAATTACACTATTAAATGAAAAATTAGACAAGAGAGGAATCCGAAAGAGCAAGGGAACTCGATAGATAGTTCACAAAAGGAACACCGAAATACTTTCAAAGAAACCCGAGCATCAGACACCGAAAGTCAGTTATATCCTGAGAAATGTGGATCCAACTTCCACGTTAGATAAAATGGTTATGTTTTATATTTAGAGTTTTGATTTGATTTAAAACCTTTTCTTGAGGGACAAGAAAGAGAATTGTAATTGTTTTAATCAGTCTAACCGATTAAAAACATGCAAACTGGGAGGTCAAGGTCAAGTTGTAAGCCTTTGATCATAGAGTTATCTTTGTAAAACGTGAAACTAAAATAGGTCAATCTATTGTATAAATAGATGTGTAATCATTCATTTAATAATGGATGTGAGGATGATAGTATCCAAGAAGCACATCTATGGATCAAACTAAGAGTTTCAAGAAGTAGAACAACAAAAGATGAATTTGGTTATCAAGAACCAAGAATCAAGGCTACCGAGAAATAAAGGTATTAATCAATCACATTAGGTGGTACTTTGTACATGTGATTTTAATGGATCTGTAATAAAAAATTGAAGATTGCATACACTCAGGTCAATGAGTATTTTTGACTACATTCTAACAAGTGTAGAAAATAGAAGAAATCCTTTCAAGAAAGGTGAATTTAACAATCCTTTGTAAATCTCTTAACATAGTGCACACTAAACAATGTTGCTAAAGATCTTAATAGAGTAGAACTTAACCGGTCTCCACATAATACTCCTAACAAGGTAGTTTATCAGAAGTGATCAAAATTGTAAGCCTTAACCGACCCCTTCCAATCTATAGATAGTGAAGTTTTTGTGGGTGCCATCCCTACCGCAGTTTTTACCTTCTAACAGGGGTTTTTTGCATTACCGTATCTTGTGTCATGTGTGATTACATTTCATGAATGCTTCTATGCATTTTTACATGTTTATTAAGCTTATGAGTTGATATAACTTACAAAAAGATAGGATAGAACAAATGGTTGGTAATACAATTGATTACACAAAGGATTAAGGTTAAAAGAGATAAAAGTTTTAGAGGTACTGATTCACCCCTCCCCTCTCATTACATACTTCCCATTATTTACAACAACCTTCACAACATAGAGATATCACTTCAGCTTGTTACAAGGGTTCCTCACACACCGCTTCACTTCAAGCATGAAAATATAATCTCCAATCCAGAATCACTTCATAAAAACTTAGAAATCACTTAGCTTATGCTCTCAAATGAACTTCTTGGCTCGTAGAGTGTAAAGTGATAAATGAACTTCACTTTTTCCTTTATAACGTCTCAATTCCAAGTAATAAATGCAAATGGTCAAATAGTAACCTTAACCGGTCACAACAATTACAAACATATTAGTCACTATGTCATAATAAAAAAACACTATGCGGTCACATAAAATCTTATGTAATATAATTTACCTCATCAGACATCATTGTTAGAGTAATCAGTTAGTTCTTACTCTTTTTCGCTTAAGCTGTCTCTTAGGTGCATATAATTAATACTTTATATTAATTATATTGCGCAACCTAGCTTTTTTGTTTTAGGGTTTGTTCACCTTTATAGGTTGAACTTTGTAATATTTTTTCATAACTTTAGAGAATAATATTGTGCTTCTTCTTTTGAGCATCTCTGAGTTCTGCTTTTTCATTTTTGTGCTTCTACTTTGTATCAGGTCATTTGCATGTAGGTGTATTCAGGTTCTGTGGATTTGCATGTTTCTCAAATCCTACATGGTATCAGAGCCACCCTATCGCTGCCTGATCGAAGGTCTTTGAAGCCACGATTCCAAGATGACAGCCACAGCCTTTTTGGGGTTTTTTTGTGATTTCTAAGGAGGCACTATTTTTTGGAGTCATTTGAGCCAAAATAGACTTCGTCATTGCGTTCAGAAGGCCTGGGAGAGTCAAAATACATATAAATTTTGACCATTTTGGTTACTGTGCCCTCAGGGAAATTTTTTTGGCCTACTAGGGCTGTACGGACATGCAAAACAAATTTTTTTTAAAAAAAAATCATTTTTTAAATGATTTTGGTGTTTAAATTTATGCCTGCAGTGTTATTGCATACCGTGCCACCCGCACACCACCAAAGGGCCACCGCTGCCAGCGGTTAGATCGGCGCGCCACAGGCCCGCCTTCGGCGCCCAGCCGCCACCCGCCCTCCGCTCAGGCACCACTTGATCTCCGCCTCCGCTCGGCCACCGCCTGGCCTCCGCCTGGCCTCCGCCTGGCCTCCACGCACACCGGTAGTGATGTCAGCTGACGTCACCAGGACGTCAGCCAACGGCCAAACGACCGTCAATTTTAAGGCAGGGCCTGGTTTTTTCCAGCGAGCATGCACTTTGAGGGTCCTGTTGATTTTTTGCTAGTAACTTGAGTAAATGGACTCGAAAATGAAATTATCTTATATCATCAAAAAGGTCTTTTTAAGATGGATGCATTGGTGTAGGTCTCATTTCCTGATTTTACCATTTGGTTGCCGATTTTTGCAGTCAAAGTCTTTCCTTCCTTTGTGCTCCTGTTCTGCTTCTGGAACTCAGGTTTTTTTCTTGTTTCTTGTGCTTTCATAATAATTTGGGGTGTACAAGGGTTAGTATTATACATTGTGGGGGGGTGAATTTTACTTTCTGTCATTTCATTCAGAAAGACCCTTCTACTTCCGTCTTATTCTTCTTTCAATGTCAGACCCCTTTGTGGCCCGACTGACACCTCACAACTACCACACATGGAAGCCACACATGACCAGACTCCTCATGTCATGAGGTTTATGGTCCTACATGGATGTGGCTCAACTAGTTCTTCAGAGGCCTTATGAGGTGCTTATGCACAGAAACAGGATGGATGAGGCAATGGGCCTCATTGCCATGAACATTTCAAATGGGTTGCTATTCCACCTGGATGGTTTGACCACACCCAGGGATATGTGGGACAAGTTCTCCACCTTGTTTGGCACCATGGATCAGTTCAGGATTCTCTAGATAGATGTAGAGTTCACCTCCTTGGCACCTGACTCATTCACCAGCATTGAGGACTTCCTGATGAAGTTCAAGTCTCTGTGATCTATCTTACAGGTTGCTAGGAAGACAAAGTCAGATGATGAGTGTATCTTCCTCATACTCTCCAAGCTTCATGGTCCTTATCAGATTTTCACTTCTACCTTCTACTCCACTATGGATGCACGACATGTTATGCCCTCTTTTGAGACCTTCTGTGACAGGTTAACTCATGAGCAGTCCAAGCTTAGTCAGATGGATTCTCTTACAGGTTCACAGTCACAGGCATTGCTTGCCAAGTCATCTCAAGATACACAGAAGCCGAAGCTGAAGTAGATATCTGATTCACCTTCTCAGCACTCTTCTGGCCCACCACCTTCTTATAAGAAGGAGAAACAGAAGACTCATAACCCCTCTTGCTCCTATTGTCAGAAGGGGACCCATGATGAGTCATAGTGTTTTCAGAAGAGATGTGATGGTTATGAGAAATAGATTGCAGATTTGCAAGCTCTCCTTCAGAAGAGCACTATTTCCTCTCCATCCTCTTCCACCTCACAGGGGTCTGCT
>MU228495.1:776940-790329 GCA_018584345.1 Thuja plicata | reverse complement strand
CATACCACTTGCATTGGGGATTCCCTTTCAGGATCCTCGTGTCTTCTCATTTGAGCATCAGCTCGGCCTTCCAGTGACACCTCATCTTTCGAGGTCACCTCTTCAGTACCCACTGACTTTCACTCCTCTGCATTGGAGTCACAGTGGTTTGTTCATTGCTCCAAGGGTTCTTTCATTCTGGGGGGCTTTGGAGCCTCGACCCTCTCTCATGGGGGGGTTGGCAGCACGCATTGTACTACTGTCTTTGAGAGAGTCTCTTGAAGTCATTCTTTTTGTCTTTTCTTGCTTTTATATCTCTTTTTGGAGAGGAGTTTTTCCCACTGGGTTTTCTCCTTTGTCTCCGATTTACAGAGATTTCCTTGTATTGGGTACCTGATCAGGCCTTGTTGTCGGGACCCATTTCCTGCTTTCTTAGCTATGCTAGGTTATCTTACCTCCTGAGCTTCACTTAAGGGGGGGTGTTAGAGTAATCAGTTAGTTCTTACTCTTTTTCGCTTAAGCTATCTCTTAGGTGCATATAATTAATACTTTATATTAATTATATTGTGCAACCTAGCTTTTTTGTTTTAGGGTTTGTTCACCTTTATAGGTTAAACTTTGTAATGTTTTTTCATAACTTTAGAGAATAATATTGTGCTTCTTCTTTTGAGCATCTCTGAGTTCTGCTTTTTCATTTTTGTGCTTCTACTTTGTATCAGGTCATTTGCATGCAGGTGTATTCGGGTTCTGTGGATTTGCATGTTTCTCAGATCCTACAATCATTAGGCATCCAAATATGTTGATATATCTTATTGCGCATACAAATTTAGGGGATAGGTTATAAATATTACTTGTTTTCTCCCTCTAAGACAATTCCTTTGACTTATTCAAATGATGAAGTCTCGACATTATCCAATTTATTGGAGTTCTCTGTCATTTCAGAAGAATTTAATTCTCCTTTCTTTACCCATGTATCCTTCATCTATTTCTTAATTTATTCAACATCTGAAATCTTCTTGCCTTTATCATTATCATGCCTACTCATCAGTTGACCTCTGGTATTATTCTTCTTTTCTTTGCAAGACCTAGAAAGATATCGAATATTATTGCAATTGAAACATGTCATACCAGTTTGCCTCCATGGTCCAGACTTGCCTCTACCAATTCCCATCCTGCAATTCACTGCTCTATGTTCAAATTTGTGATAGACATAACATGTAACATTGAATTGTCTCTCCCTTTGGTAAGGACTTCTCCGATTCACAGATGGCCTTACACTGTTGATTCTGGCCCTGCACTCATTAGCCTTATGGCCATAATTTTTACAGTAATAATAATTACATTGAAAAGAATTTGATCTAGTATTGTAACTAACCGATCTACAAAACATAATTTGCAAACCTAGGAACATATGGAATAGGTTTAGACCAACTAACATTAGCAGTTTGTCCTTCCTTATGACAATTGAAACATGTCAGTCTATAATTCCAATTACCAGGTTTTTTTTTCACCTAGGGTTCAGTCTTCTCTTCTTCATGAGTCTCCTTAGTACCAGATGACTCACTGAAATCAAATTTGGAAAAACCCATTCCTTTCCTTTCACCATGTCTCATTTGTTTTGAGATTTTTTCATTGAGTTTAGCAGAACTCTTGTTTAACTTATTCAACATGGAATTAGCATTTTTCAACTCTTCTTTTATCTTTGCATTCTTATCTCTCAGATGTTCATTCTCACCTATGACATTAACATTTTTTTTATTAGTATCATGTAGATGTTCCCCCAATGTAGCAATTTCTTGCTCAGATCTGAAAAGTACATCCACATTAACTAATAGGGTTTCATCTTTGGCTTTTAGGGTATCCTCAACAACTTTCTTAGCTTCGTTTGCAGCTCTTCTTGCTTCTAGCTCTTCACCCATTCTTAATTTGAAGTTTTCCAACTCATTTTGCATGTTTTACTTTTCTAGCTTCAGCTTGTCAAGCATATTGTGCATGTCCTTGTTATCCTTGGAAAGATGCCCATTCTCTAACGTTACAACTTCAACCTTAGATTCATCAGATATACTTTACTCAAAAAGGTGTTCAATAAGATCTTGAATTTTAGTCAACTATTTGAGAAGCTCCTATCTCTTACCCCCAGAGATATTCAATTGGTCTTTAAGTTTCTCAATCATGTCCTCAACCTCAACAAGTTGTATTCTATAAAACTCCATATCTCCCTTAAGGATCTCTCCCAAGCTGTTATACTTATTCAAGGGCACAAAGCTCTGACACCAATTATTGATATATAGAAGCACTGAGAGGGGGGTGAGTCAGTGTATACAAAACATATACCAATTTAACCAAAGATCTGATTATTATCTTAAGTAACTTCCACAAAATCAAACAGGTAACTGTAACTATGTAATAGAAGTAAAGTGATTCAATCAACCAAAAAGCATAAACCATAACACCACTAATTTTATCATGGAAACCCTTGTTAGAGGGAAAAAAACCATGGTGGGGATGACACCCAAAAGTCGCTTCAGTGCAGTTAAAAGAGTTTCCCTATTAGGAGATTACAATACCCTGTTAGGGGCTCACCCTGTTAAGAGTGACTAGTACCTTGTTAGACGTACAATGAGATCTATTAAGATCTACCTTGCTAGAGGATTTTGAAATCCTTCTTAGAATTCACCTTGTTAGAGGATTTACACAATAAGATCTGTTAGGATCCACCTGCTAAGGTATTTAGCCTTGCTAACCTATTAGAGTTAGCCTTGAGCAATGAGCTCAATTTGTTGATCTGGAATGACACCGCTTTCTTGTAAGATCCAATTCAGTCTCTGAACTCTTGACACAATACACAATCTTTGTCTTTGATCACAATCACCAGAAACATGATCAACAACCCTAAATCTCTGATTTAGAATCCCTATATATAGCTATTCTTAAGTTGGTTAAACATTAAAAAACAATCCACAAGTCGTCCCTCAAATTGACTTAACTCATGAAACTTTGCATCAATAAATATTCACATGTCATCCCTGCTTGGACAAACAATTTTCTTAGAAACCCATAGCATTAGATTTCTTATTTTAGGATTGGACACCCTAAATAGTTGCTAATTGGATTATTCAGCCTCATTTAATTATCGACCAGCGACGTAAAATTGGAATGGCATTTGCAAAGTATATGCTTCAAACTCCATTGATTCTCATGGATAAACCTATGAATTTGAAATACATTAAGCTTCAGGAAATCTATGCTAACTTAAATGAATGCGTTTACTCTAGGAAAATAGTAATTATGAATATGAATTGCTCTACCCGTCTATGCAGCAGGAATAGTCTACTAGTTCTGTTACTAGTGGCTGCAGGGATAACAAAGTTCTATTTCACTTCTCTAAAACATAGAAATGACTTCTACTCTAACAAGGGAATTCACTCACCAAGTGGGCCCCCTTGGATGAGTGAATATAAACATAATTAGGATAACATAATTGAACTCAACTTTTGCATTCTATTCATTCATGGAAAATACACTGGATAAAATAAACAATATTACAATTGTATCAGCTTCTATTCAAAAAATAACTACTAACTCAACTAACTCCAAAGAGTCACAATAGTCATCTTATTTAAAGGAAATCTACAACTACTCCCTAAATCTAAGATCACTCCATTAATGAGGATCGTTACAGATACATAATGCTTCATAACAAAAATATTGGCCATAGAGAATAAGTCTTCCCAGAATATAGTATGTGGTGCCTCTAGATTTGTGTGCTGTCTTTAACAGGAAACTGAATTGACATGTTCTTCCCGCGAAGATCTTGCAGTGACACCTTAACTTACTTCAACCTCTTCAACATGATGGTGTCTTTGCATCAACGATTGTCTTTTGATTTCTTCAGCATCATGATGCTGATCTTTAATTCACCATGGCTGATCCCTGCAACATAATCAATGTACACACAACCTCCAAGACATACACATTTTCATCATTAATATCAGGAAAGAAGTGTTAGATTCCAATTAATAATCTTGCAAGGCATGTATGGATACATGAAGGAAACTACCCACAAACATAGCAGAGGAAATAGGATCATTCATTAGCATATAACTACTGCATCTTATCATTTTATCCATCAGTTCCAAGCAAATATACTATGTTCCATTTTCATTCATTTTACTACTTATGTCCTTACATATACAAAATATACATATAAAACCATAAGTTTAAGTATCTATTCTACAAGTAAACTACTGGAAAGAAAATAAAAAGCATTTGAAAAGATGGCCTTTAAGGAGGCTCATCATTCCCCCAACTGTCCTATTAATGGTCCCCAAGAATCATGAAGTTGCGTATCCTGGCTCGTAGCCTTAGGTCACTGGCAATATTTTCTCTTGACTCATCAATAGTATAGATAAAATACCCATGATTTTCCCAAAGTATTTCCCACTTCTGCACTTCTTTAGCCATGTCATGTTCTTCTGTACTTTCATTAATTGCTAACAAAGGCTGCAGGAGAATAGGCAGTTGGAACTTTAATGGAATCTGGTAATTATGCAGTGTTTTGCCTAACATTATATACCATGGAACTAAACGGGTGGCAAGAGTTAGGTTCTATAGAGAATGAGGTTCATGAACCTTCAGATCATGTGACATCCTTACCCATCTATTCTTGGAAGCAGAGATTGCAGCCTTAATATTCTTTAACGAGTACTGTTCCCAGTCTGAATATGCTTGTTATCTGACTGGATAGACCTTGCTGGCTCCACTTGGGTTCATAGTGATTGAGAGCCAATCAAGAAGAGTTCATCTAGAATGCTAAACTTAGGTCACATCAGAAAAGGTGTATCTATTTCACTATTTCTGTATGGCAAGGCCTAATGTTCCCTGCTTATCTCATTCTACATCCAAGACATCACTGCTCTTAACTGAACATCTCCCACATATAATAGTGAATTCCAGTCCCTGTCATCTGGTACAACAAGATTATGTAAATATAATTCACATAAATTTTTTTTTATAGATATGGGAGCTGGATGAAATGCATGATAGAATTCATGAGGTGTTGAGATAGAAGGATTCAGTCCCTCTATAATCCTAGTTTATTTAAAATTAACAAATTGTTCCTTGAGGAACAGTGCATAGACTGGAGATGGTGACCTGCATGCCATTACTTTACGAATCAATTCAGTAATCTGCTTAACCCTTCTTTCCAATACTACAATCTGATTTGGTTTTTTTGATCTAATTGATGAGCTTTCTCATTAATGGTTCTTCTCAGCTTTTCCTTTTCTAGATTCCATTGTGCCCTTTCCCATTCAAAATTCTGGTACAAGCTCAACCCAGCTAATAATGGTGCAGATAAGTCTGGAGGTGGCATGGGTCCTTGGTTAAGGATATCAATCCACCCTGGTGCAAGCTGAGGGGTTTTTACTACTTCACTCTGGGTGGAAGTATCCCCTTTCCACGCAACAAGAGTTTTTATTACCTTATCCTCTTGACAGGATTCAGCTGCTTTAGCTAGTGCATCTAACCCATCCTTGCTTACTTGTTCTAACACCTTTTCAACAATATCCTCATTAATTGTAGGGAATTCATCATCAGGTAGGTTTTCTGAATTATCAACATTATCTTTCCCAATGGAGCCATCAAAAAATTCCTATCACTATCTATGAGGATGTAATCAATAATAGGATCAACTGTTGTTTCAAAATTTGTATGGTGGGAAATGGTGTCACTATCTATACTTTTATGAACCTTTGCCTTAGAAGAGGACTACTCTACACACTCAGATGACTCTATATTTACAAATTGAATAGGAGAATTTTCATCTCTGTTGACATTGGTAGAAATTATTGCACTCTTCCTAGCACGGGTTTGGGAAGAACAAAGAGGATCTTTGCATTTCCTCCTGCTGGCAGACACCTCCTCCATAGTTTCTATAGGAGGTTCTTCTGGTGTCACTTCCTCAAAAGAGGGCAAGACTTCATCAGCTGTGTTACTAACATTATCCCCATGTGGCTGCTATTATGGAATTAATTCCTCTATTCCTAGGGTTGTACCCTTGTCTTTTTCTGAAGCAGACCTAGTTGTCATGGAAGGTGGGGTATCATTGGTCTCCTTTCTTTTTATTTTTTTCCTATTAGGAATAGGAGTACTAATATTGTAAGCTCTTTTCCTAGATAGGTTAGGTTTAGAGGAAGAGGCTTCAAGAATGACCTCTATTCGTTGAATTACCTTGCAAACCCCTATTGTTGTGTTAACCCTTCTTCTTATACCTTGGCCTCTAGGAACAACCACTCTAGGTACCACTTCATTCATTAATAAAAATTCATCCCAAGTCCCAATCGATTAAATAGACTAAACTTTTCCTGATTGAACTAAAGAAGCTTTCTTTTTCACAATATTAAATAAAAAGCTAGGTAGATTTACTGGTCTATCGTCATGGTGGAGGTTGCTCAAGATGTTGAAATGTAGCCCGTGGAGATATTTGTAATGGCTGTCACAAGTGAAGTATGATATGATGAACGTAGCTAGCTACATGTACTCCATGGGCAATGATACCCTTAAGGTACCCTGCTTCTTGTTAATGTCTAGCCGTGGATCACCATGCAAGGTGAATTGTGCCCTTACTGATCTTAAATCAATATCTTTAGACCATTTCTCTCCTTCCTGCGGCATTCTTTTTACCTCTGCCACAAAATCCTTTGTGAACTCTATTCTTAACCCCTTTACCACTGCAAACCCATTATTCTGAGTGTTTAGAAATTGTAGAGCAATTTCTTTGTTAAATCCATTAAGGCTGAAACAGTAATCCAACCATCCTCTTCTTTGAAAATTTTCACAGCTGGCTAGGTATCCAAGTAGAACTCCGTGGTCTATCAGCTCATGCCTTTGAAGGTCTCCTCCCATTTCTATTAACAAATTTTTTTTCATAGAAGCTCTATAGAAGCTAAAACAAAATGGAAATTGCAACAAACTGAAGGTGTTGTAGATGAGAAAATAGGAGTAGAGAATATCATTTACTTCTAGGTAATTAAAAATGAATGATATTTCATAAATACTTTTACGCGTGTTAAGGCCTGCCACCCTAAACCCGTCATGAAAATACCATCATTAATTGAACTTTGGATTTTAAAAACTTTTAATTACTTTCACATCAATTCAAGATGATGTAATCACTAGGTGACAGATGGCTTCACACATGACAACGGTCATCTTGAAAAGACAAGAAATAAATTTCATCCTTCACATGCTAATTTCAAAATTTGTAAACAAATATTAAATAATCCCTCCCCCCAACTAAGTGTAAGGCATGGGTCCGACCAGGCCATTGCGTGCAAGAGTAGAAAAAGAAAAAGAACACTAAATTCTAATAAAAATGAATAAAATAATGTATGCACGTAGGTACATGTCACTAACCTGTGGAGTGCTGCAGGAAGAGTGTTCTGATATGCAACATGCACTGATGGAGTGATGCAATGGTATGAAAGAAAATG
This sequence comes from Thuja plicata, assembly GCA_018584345.1. NCBI lineage: Eukaryota > Viridiplantae > Streptophyta > Pinopsida > Cupressales > Cupressaceae > Thuja > Thuja plicata. Next base: position 782,857 of record MU228495.1, on the reverse strand, counting down.
ATAGAGAGAGGAGGTGAGGTGAATTTTATTGTGGAGAAATTATTTCACAGGAGGTGAAATGTTTATTATGGAATCATTGATAAAAATCAAGGATTATTGGAAATCTGGGTGGAAGACCCAGATGCTGCTGCTACAAGAGTGTTGTTTTCATTGCTATGCTAGAACTACTGCAAGAAGTCTTCACGACTTACAGGCTTGTGGTATATCTTGAGGCGATGCCCGTTCACAATCAGTTTGAATCACACAGGATCAATGATGGAAAGCTGAACCAATCCATTATAAAAAACTGAGATTATTACATAAGGTCCTAGCCATCGGGTCTGAAAGTTGCCCAGGATATGCTGGTAGTGTGAGTCATAGAGCAGGCCCTAATCACCAATGGAAAATTTCTTTTCCTTGATGAATCTGTCATGCCACTTTTTCTACTACTTCTGAATAAATTATGTATTGTGAAGTGCAGACTTACGATACTCATCTAGTCCATTAAGCTATAGGAGCCTATCTTCTTGTGCCCTAGTAAGGTTAATGTCTAATTCCATTGCCATCCTAAGAGTCTTGTGCTAAAAATTAGTAGGCATAGATGCAGATTTTCCATAAACTAGTTCAAAAGGAGTAAAACCAGTTGTTGTTTTCCAAGTTGTTCGGTAAGCCAAAATGGCTTCAGGAAGACGGGTAGCCCAGTCCTTATTGTGAATAGAAAATATTTTAGTCATGATCGACTCAATCTCCTGATTTTTTATTTCTACCTGCCCATTGGCTTTAGGATGGTATGGGAAAGATTTACCATGCCTTACTGTGTACTCATGCATCAACTCAACAATAAGATTAGAAGTAAACTGTGCACCTTGGTCTGTTACTATCTCATGAGGTACACCAAACCTGGTAAAGATATATTTATAAATAAATTATGCTACCTTATGATCTCTAGCATTCTGCATTGATTTGGATTCTACCCATTTACTTGCATAATTAGTGCATACTAAGATATATGAATTACCGTGAGAATATGGCTCGATAGGTCCCACAAAATTGATACCCCATTTATCAAATGGTGTCACCACCACCTGAGGCTGCAAGGGAATTTCATCTGACCTGGTTGGGCAACCCATACTTTGGCATCGGTCACAGTGCCTAGCATGCTTAGCTGCATCTTTATGTAGGGTAGGCCAATAGTATCCTGTTGTCAATATCTTGTATGTTGTCCTCTTTCCTGCAAAGTGGCCACCACACAGCTCGTCATGACATGCCCAAAGGATTTCATAAGTCTCATCTTCATGAATGCATCTTTGGGTGACCTGGTCAGGACCTATGTAAAACATAAATCCTGATATCCATGAAAAATTGAAGCTTTTCTCAACGAGAAGTCTACTCTCTCTTAGCGAGAAATGAGGTGGTGTCCCTCTTGTAGCAAGGTAGTTTGTGATATTAGCATACCATGGATTTTAAGTGTCAAAAGAGAAGAGGTGCTCATTAGAGAAGCTATCATCAATTTTTGCAGGATCATTTGGAACTTGTAATTGAGATAAGAAATCAGCCACCACATTTGCCTTACCTAGTTTATCAATGATTGTAACATCAAACTCCTACATGAGGAGTAACCATATTTCCAACCTACCAGATACAGTAGGTTTGTTCATTAAGTATTTGATTGCTGGATGGTTAGTGTATACAAAGACTTCATAACCAGTAATGTAATGTCTAAATTTATTAAGTGCATAGATTACTGCTAGTAATTCCTTTTCAGTAACAGTATAGTTCGGTTCAACACCTTGTAGATTCTTACTAATATAATAAATAGCATGCTCGACTGTACCTTCCTTTTGGCCGAGCACTACCCTAATGGCATAGTTAGATGCATCAGTATGAATATGAAAGGGAATCTTCCAATCAGGTCCTCAATGAATAGGTGTTTGAGTCTGAACATCTTTTAATTGCTGAAATGACAGTTCACAGTCAGCTATCCATTCAAATCTACCTTCTTTCTTTAACAGGGTATATAATGGGGCTGCAAGTTGGCTAAAGTCCTTAATGATTCTCCTGTATTCTCCTGTAGTATCTAGCATGACCAAGAAAACTCCTGACATCCTTCTGCTTGACTGGATTTGGAAGCGTAGTGATGACTGCAATCTTTGAAGGATCAACCTAGATGCCAAAGGATGAGAGGTAATGCCCTAAGACAACTCCCTCTTCCATCATCATGTAGCACTTCTCACTGTTAAGGGAGAGGTTGTATTCCTGACATATTTTAAGAACTTTCTCCAAGTTAGCATGAGCCTCCTCAAATGTAGTTCCATATGCAGTGGAGTCATCCATGTCTATTTCAACACAGTAAGTAGAAATGTAAGAGAAGATATTGATTACCACCCATTGAAAAGTAGTAGGGGCATTACACAATCCAAATAGAAAGACAGAATAAGAAAATGTTCCCCATGGATAGGTGAAGCTTATCTTATCTTGATCTTCAGGTGCTATCTGGATTTGGTTGTAGCCACTAAAGCCATCCAAAAATGAAAATAATTTTTTCCAGCAAGGTTGTCAAGTACTTGGTCAATGAAAGGTAATTTAAAGTGGTCTTTCTTAGTGGCTTTGTTGAGCTCCCTATAGTCCACACAAACTCTCCATTTTCCTCCTTTTTTTGGAATAATAACTAAACAAGAGACCCACTGACTATCAAAAATTGGATATATAAAGCCAACTTTAAGGAGTTTTTGTAGCTCGGTCTTTACTATATCTCTTAGAGCAGGGTTGATTCTCCTCTGGGCTTGTCTAATTGGTCTGGACTTAGGGCTGATATAAATTTTATGGGTACAAAGCTTTTGGTCCAACCCCTTCATATCGGTATAGTCTCATGTAAAGGCTTGCTATCTATCTTTCAATAGTTGGATACGACTGGCCATCTAAGACTTGGTGAGGGTCTTGTTGAAATTAAAATATTTTCCTAAGGCAATTTCTACTCTTTCAAATTTATCCAGCATCATAAATTCTGCAAACGAGGGTGACTTGATCTGATGTGGTAATAAGGTATGAATATAATCAGGTGTTGCATGAAGTTAGGTGGGCTCTTCTTGGGAAATATAGTTTGGAGGGAATAGTTTGGGACATGACAAGAGGATGCATCAAAGCCATACTGATTGGTAAGAATTTCCACTAGTATTTCATCTTCCTCTTGGGATACCATAAATGGATCTCTACCAATAACCATGAGTTATTGTACAAAATTTTCCTCAAGGGAAACAACACCTAGATCTGGCTAGATAACTTGGTCAAGTTTAGCTTGGGGCTTGGCTAGAGAATACAAGGTTAATTTATTGGTATGGATCCCATCAAATATTGTCATTTTTCCTGAGCAGCATGCAATGCAAGCATATGCTGTGGCTAGCCAAGGCCTTCCTAAGATTAATGGATATCCTTATAGTGTGGCTTTGGGGGACAAGATTATGAAATCTGAGGGGTAATCCAAGGAATCAAGTGTGACAATAATGTCCCCCACCATGCCATCTGGCTTCACTATGGAATTATTAGCTAACTGGAGTATGGTAGGTGTTTCCCTTAAACTAATGATACTAAGTCTTAACAAAACTTCCATAGTCATCACATTGATGGATGCCCCTAAATTAATCAAGAAATTCTATATTTGGATACCATTACTATGAATGGTAACCACTGGGCTACCTAGATCAAAGTATTTAGGCATCAATACCTTACTGAGCATGAGATCAAAAAGTTGTCCAAGAACATGGACAGTGTCATGATCTTTCCTCTTTCTACTAGGGTGCTTAATACAGGCTTCCTTGATTGCTTTATTATACATGAGAATTTATTTGAGGGCATCTAACAGAGGTATTTGGACAGTCATTTTCTTGAGTTGGTCAATCAAATTAGCTGTAATAGGGTTTTATTTTAAGGGTGCTATTTGAACCAATCTTTGCGGATAAAGTGGATTTTTCAAAATGTTAGAGTAGTCGAGTATTGCTAATAATTAAATTAGTTAATTATTAGTTATCTACTCTTAGCTTAAGTTAGAATTAGGAACTTTCTATTTTCTGAGAGTTTCCTTTTTAGGGCTTCGGTATCCTTTATAAGGAATCACCGCTTAGTTTTCCACACAGAGTTTTGTATTCAATATTGTTGTTAATAGAAATTATTCTTTTCAACATGGATATCTCTTCTCTCTCATTTTGGCCGCCATAGCTGAATCCTTCTATCTTCTATCTTTTGCTTCTGTATATGTAATAGCTATGCATGCAGGTGTTCTTGGGAAGATTGCAGTTTAGCAATCCTAACATGGTATCAGAGCTCGCCTGTTGTTCGTTGTTCAAATTTTGTTGAAGCGTGCCAGAAGCAGAAGGTTTCTAAGGGTTTCAGAGGTTTTTTATGTATTCTTTGTTTTGGGTTTTGTTTCTGGTCACTTTGAGCTCAAACGGACATCTTCATTGAGCTCAGAGCGCCCAAAAACCCCAGAATACATATAAAAATTGTCCATTTTGGACATCTGGACTCTGGAGGCAAAAATTTTTTGGTTTTTGTGCCGTACGGCACAAAAACCGAGGTCAAATTTAAAAAAAAATATTATTTTAATAGTTTTTCAGTTTTCATATACCGCGGCCTTTGTTATTTTTATTAGCGCCGCCCAGTGGCCACCTGCCGGCGCCCCGCCGGCGCCTCCAGCTCAGCCACCGCAGGCACTTGTTTCCTGCGGGCTCCGCTGCCCCGGGCGCCTGCCGCTCACTGCGTAGCGGCACCTCCTCCGTGGCTTCCCCGCCGCCAACGGCCCTTGCCGCCGCACCGCAGCGGCCCGCGCCGCCCCCCCGTTCTGCGGCCCGCGCCGCTCCGCTCCGCCTCGGGTGGCGGCCGCTCTGCCAGCCCCCGCGGGCTTATCTCCTAAACCAGGCGGTCATATGCGCGGTTTTTCAGCCCCCGCGGGCCAATACACATAGCAGTCGGTCATATGGCTCCTTTTTTTAGCCCCTGGGGCTCTGTTGTGCCATTTTTTATTTTTTGAGGGTACCTGGGCTTTTTTTGCTCTACAGGGAGCATACGGGGGTATTTTTCTGACTTCCATATACCGTCGGAAAGCTCTTTCCGAGATATTTCTGATGGTGGAGGTTAGAGTTTTTGGTTCCACCATTTTGATAGATTTTTTTCTATTGAAGTCTGATATCTCTTTTTGCCTTTCGGGAGTCATATCTGGCTCATCCGGACTCCTTTTTTGGCAAACGAGATATCGTCAGAAAGCTGATTTAGTGTACTATTTAGTGGAAGAGGTATTTTTTTCAGATTCTACTCCAGGTTTTCACTCATCTGCGTTTGGCAGTTTATGCCCTCTAGTGGAGTGCTTGGTTCTTCAGGTCCGGGGATCTCTTCTTCTGAGTTCATAGCTCACTCTTCTTTCTGACATCTGAGCTTGCATGCTCTTTTTGATGTATCATTGTTCTATAAATGCACTAAGATAAAGTGCCTCCTTCTGCATTTTTTAGATCTTGTACACCTGGTTCGGTTGATGTACTCGCACTGTGTTATAAAGTGCCATGGGGGGATTATGATGCATTTGCCACTTTAGGCGCATCCACTTTTGTCAAGTGAGTGTACCTTCCATGACATTAGCCCATGTAGTCTATGTCTGTGACATCGCCCTTTATCCTCTGTGTGTGCTTCTGTTGCACTGTTGGTGTTCCTGGTTCTTCTTCTGCAGCTATTTCTGGTACTGCATTTCAGTGTTCCTGTCACCTCTCCTAGTTCAGAATTATGGGGGGGTTCACCTATTGGTTCTATTGCTTCTTGGTTTGATTAATCATCTCTTCAGACACTTGTCTTCTCTACCTGGTCATGCACTTCAGTGGGGGTTCCAGCAGTATCTTCTGACAGAGTTTTCAGACATGCTTCGGAGATGCTTCTTGCTCTATTCTTGTTCCTTTCT
>MU228495.1:748153-776890 GCA_018584345.1 Thuja plicata | reverse complement strand
AGAGTTTTCAGACATGCTTCGGAGATGCTTCTTGCTCTATTCTTGTTCCTTTCTCTGGGACACCTTTTCCTCTATATTAAAGGTTTTCTTCATCTAGTCTACTTTGTTTTGGGTACCTGATCAGGCCTAGTTGTCGGGACCCATCTTTCCTGCTTTTTGCAGTAGTTTAGCTTTTTTTGCTTCTCCCTAAGTTACACTTAAGGGGGGGTGTTAGAGTAGTCGAGTATTGCTAATAATTAAATCAGTTAATTATTAATTATCTACTCTTAGCTTAAGTTAGACTTAGGAACTTTCTATTTTCTGAGAGTTTCCTCTTTAGGGCTTCGGTATCCTTTATAAGGAATCACCGCTTAGTTTTCCACACAGAGTTTTGTATTCAATATTGTTGTTAATAGAAATTATTCTTTTCAACATGGATATCTCTTCTCTCTCATTTTGGCCGCCATAGATGAATCCTTCTATCTTCTGTCTTTTGCTTCTGTTTATGTAATAGCTATGCATGCAGGTGTTCTTGGGAAGATTGTAGTTTAGCAATCCTAACACAAAATTAGAGTAGATTGCGGAACAGGTGGAGCAGCAGTGGGTTGATTCTCAGTTATTTCCTTAGCATCAGAAAATTTAGTTATTATAGGCTCCTTAGGTGCATGAATGTTATTCCTGGTCTCAAGTGAATATCATTCACTTGCAGGGAGTAAGCTTGCTGCTTGTTATTAGGATTTGGAGTTGGTTGTGCAGGTAGTTGTGTTGGCTTCTAAGGATTACTATTGGATGCAGGAGGTGGAGGCATAATAGCTCTTTGCTGAGGTGGAGGCATAATAGCTTGTTGCTGATTAGGCTAATTAGGTCCCCATTGAGGTTGTTGTTACCAGTTACCATGTGGTTTCCATTGGTTATTCTGCTGTGGCTGCTGGTATTGGTTAAATTGTTGTTGTTATGGGTTGAATGGGGGCCGTTGTTGATAGTTTGGGTTATACTATGGCTGTTGGTTAGACCAATTATATTTCCAATTCTATCCCTGAGCGTTCTGGTATTTCCATTGACTACTATTATTATAACTAAAATTATTCAGGGGGTCTTGAGGCATACATTGTCTTTGAGCCCATGGTCGCCTCTAAGAAACGTAGAAAACCTCTCCATTCTCCTTATCTATAGCTTTAAACTCTGTGGCCATTGAATTAGTGTCCATAGATGCAATTGTCTTGCACTTATAGTTCCTTTTCTTCTCTCTACAGTGAGAGAAAAAATCAGCCAACATAGATTCTTCATCCTCCTTCCTTCGTGCTTGCATGTTGTCCAGCTGGGTAGCAACATCATTGATGATGTCATACTTAAAGTCAGACAAAATATTGGAAAACTCTAATTTAGATACTCTTGGACCATTGGATTTATGAGGAAAGTATCTTATTCCTCTCCCCTTCTTCACAGTAGCTCTTGAATAGTTCAGGCATATGTTCTTTATATCAGCCCAATTCTTCTGAGTGATGTCTCCACCAGCCATCAGATCCAAAGCTTCTATACTCCCATCATTTACACCATTTATAAAAAGATGCTTTTAGGCCTCCTTGTTCAACTGCTACTGGGTATTCCACTGTAGGTTGAACATAAACCTTGAGACATAGTCCTCCAAGGTCTCATCCTCATTTTGAGACATTTTGAAAATGTCACCCCCTTTTAAATCTCAACCCCTACAGTATTCCTTATATTTGGAAAGAAACATGTTTCTCATGGCATCCCAATCTACTACAACATTAGCTCCTAGCCCCATGAACCACCTTTGAGAAGCCTCCTTGAGAGTAGATGGAAATTTTTTTAGCTTGTGGGTGTCAGTTGTGTAATCATAGCTCCTACAGAGGATATCAAACTCAAAAAGGAAGGTTTCAAGGTCTTCAGTGATGAGGCCATAAAATTTTGTGAGTGCGGCGGTAGGTATGTTCTTCAGATTATGCTTTCCATGCTGAGGAGGAATGGGGAAAGGAAAGGTAGGCTAAGCCATTCTTGGGGGAGGACTTGGCTATTGCGGTTGATAGATAATAAGGGCTAAAGGGTTTTCTTGATACTCAGGTTTGTCAAAGAGGTCATTCAAATGTAGTGATCCTTCAGAGGATGAAGGCAAAGATATTTCTCCTTGGGCATTAGCAAATGGATTTTTGAATGGGTTTTCTTCTTCACTCTCAACTCAGGGTTCCTCTGGCTCAGGATTAAAAATATCAAATGGTTTAGCCTGGTGATTGAGAGGAAGGAATCTCCCATGAGGGTCTCTTCTTCTATGCATAAAAGGAATACTTGAAACTCAGTCCTAAATTATGAAAACTGAGAACATGATCACCCAAGTAAGTTTGAACTAACACCATCCTCAACAATGGTGCCAAAAATGCTTGGCCAAACAATTTTCCTAGATACCCATAGCATTAGACTTCTTATTTCAGGATTAGACACCCTAAATGGTTGCTAATTAGATTATTCAACCTCATTTAATTATCAACCAGGGAGGCATACTTGGAATGACATTTGCAAAGTATATGCTTCAAACTTCATTGTTCTATGCCCTGCATACCAGTCCCTACATTTTGTAGGCAAAATTTTGGGTCCCCCTTTTTGCTTTTTCTTTTTCCTTGGTTTCATTTGTTTTCCTCCAAGCTTTGCTTCCGCGAGGCTTGTTTTCTTTTTCTTCTTGTCTTCTTTTTTCTCTGGGACCCAGTCTTGGAGTTTGTCTGTCCTTTTTGAGTCATCTGGATTCTGGACTCTAGGATTTTCTGCCATCATGTCTTCTTTTGTTGGAAGGTGTGGCTGCATGGAATCCCTGGGCCCAGGGTCTGGAGGTTTTCCTTTTCCAAACTTTGTGCAAGGAATGCAACATGTTTTACCCTAGGGGTATAAAGTGGTTTTACCTGTCACTTTCACATTTACCGTGATCAAAACACTTAGAGAAATTACCAGAGTGATTAAGGTGATTCAAAGCGATTAAGTGCAAATTGCTTTTGGTGATTAACAACATTCAAACAATAGTAAGCAGTGATGTGTTCATGGCCAGGTCCAGGTGAACCAGTTGCATAGTGCTTCCCATGCTCACCTTCTTTCCCTCCCCATATTTTTAGGTAGGCCTTTCGGCTCTCTTTCTAGTTTCTGGTTTTCTATTTTTCTTGCTTTTTGTCTCGCTTATTTTCACTCTATTTTTGTTTTTCATCTCTGGTTTCATTTCTGCTGTCACCTCCCGTTGGTGGGTTGGCTCTGCCAGAGGGTTGTCCACCCTTTGTGGAGTTGTAGTTTAGTGTAGCATTTGTATAATCTGTATGATAATGTAAATATCTCTGTATATTCTATGAATTTTTTAATCTTCCTATTTATAGCCGTATATATGCTTATTCTTGGTCAGCCTATGAGTTGTGCTTTGGCCCTCATAGCACTTCTACCCTATGTATATTTGATGTATATTCCATATATATCCTTCCATTTGTGATGAGATCATCGCGCTCCCTCATGTACAAACCAAATTGTCGAGCCTGTCAAAGAGGTATTCACCACGTTTCAAACTTGGCACCTCGCCTGTTTGAGCCATGGCATATTTCTCTCTCCTCTATCATGTCGTCTGAATGGCAGGATTAATTTCCCATAAATGAGAATTCAAATCCTGTCCCATTTGGCATTTAATTCCCCTGTGTCAACCCACTTGTCACCATTAAGAGCCTTTACACCACCTGTCGCGTGGCCACGTGATGACCCATGTCAGCCAAGTATGGCTCACTACTAGTCACATTGACAATGACTAGTTTCTTTGGACTCCGGGTGCTGGGAAGTCCCTAGGTCTTCATTCCATATTTGTCACCTAAACCAATGCCCTGGAACCCTGGGGTGTTGATCAGAATCCATTTTTTGTTCAACTTTAATGTTCTGGGATTTTGATGCATGCTAACACTTTTGAGCAGGTGTGAAATGGTGGTGAATTCCCTGGAGTCCCTAAAATATAGTTTTTATAATATTATGTATTAACGGTTCTCTAGTCTTGTAGGTTGCAGATAGTTCGATCAAAATGTTTGAAGTGATCACTCCTCCTGATAGTCTGGTGTTGCCGACTACCTCCACTTAGGTAGCCACAAAGACTAAGGCCCAAAAGATGCTGGCCAAACTGCTGCTAACCTCCAAATACCTAAGGGAGGGTGCTCTTGTAGGGTCCAAGGTTGAATCCAAATTGTAGGAAATAAAAGATACCGAGCCCGGACTACGGGCCAAAATGCAGGGCTTGATCCAAGGCATATGCCAACAGAAGACCGCCAAAGATGATATGGAAAAGTACATGGCCACCTTCGAAATTATCAAAGCTAAAATTTTTCCTTACTCCGTGCAAGCACCAGAGCTGATACTCCAACTTGCGATGCTCTACAACTCCCCCACCCGGGTTGTCTTGCTCGCTGATCCTTGAACACTACACTATTCGGCGCCCATCATCAATCTGGATGGGGCTACTTTTTCTTCAAGGTAGGCGATCCCCCAATTCAAGGAGCTATTGTTCTCCCCCAGTCCATGTCATTAAAAGAGTTTGAGGAAGCTTCCCTTCTCTCCCGGCAACATCTTAACACTCATTGGCTAAAGTCCCTGAGAAGGGACTGCAAAAAGATGAAGCTGGAGATTCCCCGCGAGGACTTTAAAGAATGTATTCATGTGGGGATTATATTTCTATGTAGGCTCTTTGGAGAGCCCCATGCTTGGGAATTTTTTTCCATGGATGTATTACTTTCTCTACTGCATCACCACCTACAGTCAGACCTTCAATTGGGCGACTATCATCTCCAACCATGTGGACACGCAGCTAAAGAGCGTCCTCCAGACTTCAAAGTTCTACATGATATCCTACATATTATGGGCACTAGCCCAATAAAGACCTACTTTTTAGGGTTTTCAGACAGTGGGCATTCTCGGGAATGGGCCCGACCAGTTGGTACCATGGGAACATTACCCCCAGGTCCAGTGGGAGCTCAATTTTCCTAATTTTTTCTGGGTGAATGCTGTGTTCATTTACCATAACATTTTGACACTTACTCAGGACTCTAGGTACAGGTTGTTGCAAGAGGAAATGAACCTGGTGAGTACTTTTGAAAATTAATTCATTCAATTCCAATAGCATACATACATTCAGGTGACTGGATTCTTCGTGAAACCCTATGTACTCCCCCGATATTGCGGGGATAAAATTATTCTTTTGGAGTACTGTAGATAGATTTTGGAGCTGTATGCCCTCTTCACATTGAAGAAGGTTACCAACATCCCATTCCCAATCTCTTGTGGGAAATATTCTTGCAGACTTGCTGTGGAAAAGGATGCCAACAATGAACTAAAGAGTCTGGGAATGGAAAAATTCCACCATACCAGAAGAGATTTTGATCCACTGGGCAAGATAGCAACGACGCTGCCCTAGGAGTCCCTGCCACATAAATTTGACATTGAAGATTTCTAGGAAGATTGCCGAGATAGTTTCGATCTCCGGGCCTATCGATATTCATGAATGTCCAAAGGCTTGATGAAATCCCTCAAACTTTAGGGTTTCCCAAAGGGTTTTTCAGATGATGGACCTTTGGAGGCCCCAGAATACAAAGAGTGGGGGATTGATAAGTTAGATCTCCCTCAAGTGGATTGGGACACCTGAGAGAACTTGACAATTGAGGATGTGAGTCATCCCATCATTGATGTCACTCACAAGTATTTTGAGTGGGTGTATCCAAGGAGCACTTAAAAAGGGCCAATTGTTCAGAGGTCTACTTCGACCTTCAGAGCCATGGGACCCATTAAAAGTAAGGGTAAGGAGAAAGAAGGTACCCCGACCCAAGCAACTCCCAAAGGCCCGCTCCCCATGATGGCACATATACAAGAACAGATGGAGGCATCGAGGCTGATGAGTCAAAAGATAAGTGCACAACTTTATCCCAACCTCCTCGCAACTCTAGTAGCATTTTCTTGCTCGATGCGATCCCCGTCATTGGCAACACTAATGAGTAGTCAGAAATTTGCTAAGGCAGAGTCTGTAAATATTTTGGATGTCGGGGCCCCACTACAAAGAAAGAAGAAGTAGAAGGTGAACTCCACCCTAAGTGCAGACATGGGCCCTGGTATGCCCAATATTCCCCTAGTAGAGGTCAGTTTGGATTCCCCCAAACTAGAGGATATAATAGAGGACTCTCCCCCACATGATGAATTTGATGACATCTTCAAGATAGATGAGCTTATAAACCTACATGGGGAGATAGATCAGGCGGTGGAAGAGATTGTCACCCAAGAAAAGGAAGAGATCCCCACCAAAAAGGAAGTCTCAGATAAAGACGCTGCTAAAGAGAAGGAAATCTAGGAAGAAGCACAAAAGGATCCCAAGCAGGAGGGAACACTGGTCCTAGAGACTGAGAAAGAACCAAGGAAAATAAGGGATGAGCAACCAATGACTAGGGAAACTGAACCCGCAGGATCAACCATACCCCCAATCATCACACTCTAGATGCCTTTGGTTACTCCAGGTGACTAGGCCCCCCAGAGTAAATTCGATAAGGTGATCACAGTGGCCCAAATGTTAAACCTTGGACCGATACCTCTGCCACCCCTGAAAGATGTTCCAATGGAGGAAGATAACCTGGCAAAGGATGCCAAAGAAGAACAACAATAGTAGGATGAGGGGAGAATCCCTGTGGATATGAATGTTGATTCACCTGATGTTGATAAGGATGGGGAAATCCTTGATGATACAAGTGATACTGATGCTGGCAGAGAAGAGATCCTGGACACCATAGATAAGGATGCCAATAGGGCAAAAAACACTGAGGCCCCCAGAGGGAAAGAAAAGGAATAGGAAAAGGAAAAGGATAAAGAGCCCAATGACACTGTAGATACTGAGAATGCACTACTAGACTCTGAAGAGAATCCCAATACCCAGGCCTTGGCAATGAAACCGCCCCAGCCGCCACAATGGCTAGTGGAATCTAGGAAGAGGAAGGCCCTGATGGAAACAACAGGTGTTCCACTTTCCCTGGCCAAAATGATGGCCTGAAACACAGAGGCCAAGAAGCCTAAAAAGGCCCAGATAGTCCATACCCTCCAGACTAGTTCAAAAGGAAGCACAATTGAAACAATTGCAACACCTCCCCAAAATACAGATGCAGCGGTGGTAAGAGTGAAGATTATACAATCACAAAACTTCCTCTGGGGAGGAGAGACAAGCAGGGTGAATTAGACCTACTGCAAGAGGCAACTTGGGCAATAGAGGCCTAGTATGATAAACAGACCCAGAAGTTGAAGGAGGAAAGAGAAAAGAACAAAAATCTCCTCAAACTTCTGACAGAGCTTACAGAGCCCCTGGCTGAGATCCACCTGGAAGCTTCTACCTCCAGACTATCACTTGCACAGGGTGATGTGCATACTCTAAGGTCCATGAAGAAGAAGGCCCATGCTGTGGACGAGTGGATCACCAAGCAGATAATGGTTGTAAGGAAATTTTTAGTTGTATCACTACTGTATCTTTACCAGATCAACAATCTCTTGAATCAGGTGAATGTCTTCGTTGTCCTATGGGAGGGAGACTTAGAGAAATTTGAAGGATGGAAGGTCGGGTTGGATGAAGTCTTAAACTCTGGGGAAGAGGTCATCATAAAGATGGGAATTTTGGGGGAGGAATCATTTGAGTCCCTCCAGGCCTAGTATTCTAGACTTGGCCTCAAGATCGAGGTATGAAAGAAACTAGTTAAGGCCCTAAAAGAGAAAATAATTGTGGCTCGATATCCTTTGGGCCTATTCTAAGAATTCATTGTAAGGGTGTCACATGTTGACCCCTTCACCATCGGAACATGCACCTCAAAGGACTATGTCCTCAATAAGTATGATGAGCTAATGGAGTCCCTATATCAGTCTGCCAGGGACTTTGATGGGGGAAAGCTATCAAGAATATCAAAGATAATGCTCCAGGCTCATGACACCATAAAATTAGTAGATGAATTTCAGAATGGGGCTGGAGAAGTTGAGGAGAAGTTTGAAGTTGTCCATGGCTGGTGGAATAGTATCAAGGATGTAGATGAGGATATCATCAGCCTAGTTTTGGAGGCATTTAAGAATAGAAAGGAGAAATAAGGTTCTCCAGATCCCGGGGATTATCACCAGTAGGGTGAATTCTTTTACATTCATTATTTTTGGAGCGTAAGCTCCCGGATCCTGAAATCCCAGACCTAGCAGTTTTGTATTCTTTTGATGACCCGCGTCTAGGCTCCCTAGAGATGACCAGTCATTATCAGGCAGTTAATAAGTGGATGTTAGAAAGTAGGTGACTCCAGCAAGGAACGTTGGCTTGAGGGATGGTTCTGACATATGGTCTTCCTAAGGCACCACTCCAACATTAAACACTTGGTGCATAAAAGATAGTAAGCCACTTTTACATTGATGAGGCATGTAGCCTTGAACCCTGGAAGATCAGATTTCTTCTCTTCTTACCTTGGCACTCTTCTCGAGGTCAATTCTTCCATACTTCTTTTCTTGTCTTATTCTTCTAACATGTCAGACCTCTGTTCTTTTCGAGGTAATTGTAATTTGGTGCAGTAGTACCAGCCATCGAAAATCATATTTTATTGTTGAGTGTAAAGTTAGATTAGGTTAAACTTTAGGGAAAAATATGTGTATAAATAAAAAATCCAACCTCATTCCAAGGGTTGACAAAATTGATGATTTTGAAGCCCATACTATTAGCTTTTAGAATTTCATTTTTGGTAGTTGCAGAGCTTAATGCTCAGTAGTTCTTAGTAGATAGATGCTCTCTTGGGGCCTTCAATGTATACACCAGTGATGCTGGAAAATTGTTAATGAAGAAGGGAGAATTCTGGCAATGATGTTGTTGGCGTTCAAATCTTTGAGTTAACTTTCTTTTGTGTTGTATGTTTCTAATGTCCTTTGCTCTAATATTTTAAGTAGATTAACAACCTCTTTTCCTCTCGCTATTGAATATGTATGAACTGATGGTTCTGTATGTGTTTAGTATTTAGTGTAGTATGTTAGAGCATGGTTTATGTTTGAAATGTATTTGCATAACTATAAGTAGAATGAATAATCCTAAATCTGGCATATCTTTTGAAGTTTCTTTGGTAAACTAATGTGTGCCTAAAGGAGACCCCGACCTAACAAAATCCCCGAAGAAGATGAGCCAAGAAAAACCAGCTATCCCCCTGAACAAAATAGTCACACTCCCAACTTAGCTCCCGCACTATCAAGACCCCACTCTCAGGTGTTTGAAGTCCCAACAAATTTATTCCCTAGACAACCTTTACAGGAAAAGTTGGCCGATACTCTGGTACCCGGTGACAACTTACATCTGTTGGCAGACTGGTCACAAAGTCCCATCAACACATTGATTCTCATGGATAAACCTATGAATTTGAAATGCATTAAGCTTCAGGAAATCTATGCTAACTCAAATGAATTCTTTTACCCTAGGAAAATAGTAATTATGGATAGGAACTGCTCTACCCGCCTATGCTGAGGTAACAGTCTACCAATTTTGTTACTAGTGGCTGCAGGAACAACATAGTTCTATTTTACTTCTCTAAAACATAGAAATGACTTCTACTCTAACAAGGGAATTCACTCACCAAGTGGGCCCCCTTGGATGAGTGAATAGAAACACAATCAAGATAAAAAAATTGAACTCAACTGGTGCATTCTATTCATTCATGGAAAATACGCTAGATAAAATAAACAGTATTACAATTGTATCAGCTTCTATTCAGAAAATAACTACTAACTCGACTAACTCTAAAGAGTTACAATAGTCATCTTATTTAAAGGAAATCTAAAAATACTCCCTAAATCTAAGATCACTCCATTAATGAGGATAGTTACAAATACATAATGCTTCATAACAAAAATATCAGCCATAGAGAATAAGTCTTTCCAGAATATAGTACATGGTGCCTCTATATCCGCGTGCTGTCTTTAACAGGAATCTGAATTGACTTGTTCTTCCCACGAACATCTTGCAGTGACACCTTAACTTACTTTAACCTCTTGCTCGAACTCTTCGACATGATGGCATCTTTGCAATAACGATTGTCTTTTGACTTCTTCAGCATCACGATGTTGATCTTTAATTCACCATGGTTGATCCCTGGAACATAATCAATGCACTCAAAACCTCCAAGACATACATATTTTCATCATTAATATTAGGAAAGAAGTGTTAGATTCCAATTAATACTCTTGCACGACACATGGCTACAAGAAGGAAACTACCCACAAACATAGCAGAGGAAATAAGATCATTCATTAGCATATAACTACCACATCTTAGCATTTTATCCATTAGTTCCAAGCAAATATACTATGTTCCCTTTTCATCCATTTTACTACTTATGTCCTTACATATACAAAATATACATATAAAACCATAAGTTTAAGTATCTTTTCTGCAAGTAAACCGCTAGAAAGAAAATAAAAAGAATTTGAAAATATGGCCTTTAAGGAGGCTCATCAGTCCCAATAACGTAATACCAACATTTAATACAAAACATCATCATTAAATTAACCACCTTAACTTGATGATGACAATTATTCAATTGTGTGTTATCATTGATGTTACTCATGTATATGCACTTATGTAGTGATGTTACACAAATTTCTACATCCAAACCGAGCATAGTTAGTGTATGCCAAGTGAATCTCAGTGTTCTCCAAGTTTAGCTGGGTATTGAAGAATTTTAGTGTTGACCGAGTTCACTCAGGCATTACAGTGTTGGTCAGGCTTTGAAGAATTCCAGTGTTGACCGAGTTAAATAGTTAGTGTCAGCCGACTAATAGATGATTACATTTTATGTTTAATTGGGCATATGAGGCTAACATATTTGAGTTTTATTATTTAGTTGGAAGGTTATAGAGGCTGACTTGACAAGGTCTATTATATATTGAGGAAGTGAGTGTGTGTGGAGTAATTGAATTAGTGGATGAACATGATATGAAGAGTAGAGGTCAAGTTTGGATTGAGGAAGTGAGTGTGTGTGGAGTAATTGAATTAGTGGATGAACATGATATGAAGAGTAGAGGAAAAATCAAATGGGATTCTGATTAAAGAAAGATCATCTAGACAAAGCTACAATAGAACATTTGATCAGTAAGGATCTAGTTTAAAAACAGAGCAAGATATGAATAAGCAAAGACAGTTGCATGTACAATCAGGTCAATACATTGTTACTTTCTAACAATCGTAGAAGTGATTCAAATCTCTTAACAGAGTAGACTTAAGAGTCTTTTGTAAATCCTCTGACAAGGTGACATTTCTATATTGAAGTGTTTGAAGACCTCTAACAAGGTCACTCCTTACAGGGTGATTAAATCCTCTAATAGGGTCACACCTAACAGTGTGTTATTGTAACCTTTAACAGGGTTGGATCCTAATAGGGCTCATGTAATGCTCTGCTAGGGAACCCAAGAGAAATTAACCTATAAGTAACAACTAAGTTCACAAAATATTTTTTTTTCTTTAAAGTTTACATGCAAGATGATAATTATGCAAAAGAAAATACAATGAAACACAAAACATGATCATAAAGTAAACTCAACAAGGACACACTTCTCAAGGGTTCCATAATGTAAGAATTACTCACAAATTAATTAAAATTAAATATAAATATGACAAGGTACATCATGATTAATAAGTCCATCAATTCATAAATAATGATACGATTACATTTGATACCATAAGGTATATCAAAGAAATGACATCCACTGCACAAATCGTAGAGTATGTAATAACAATTAAACGTGAGTTACAATACACTAATCCATGAAAGCATAACTGAAATACATATACATGATATGATAAACAAATTTAAGAAATATAAGAGCATATCTCCTAAAATGTCGCAAATAAGTACCACTACTACAAGGTCACCACCAATGGTACAAGGACATCGAGGTCTCCAATGGTAAAGAGGATCACTACCAACCGTCCTCGTAGCACCTAAATGATCCACTCCCACCATGCTAAGGAGATAACAATAGATCCCAAATTGGTTTACAAACCAGATATAAGGTAGGACAATACAAGGGATCTAGAAAGCTCTCTATCACAAGGTACATTTCCAACTAAACAGGTAAAGACCTACAAACCCAGAGGAAACTGACTCACATAGGAAATCTGAAATGAATATGAGGAAGTGTCATCACACGAGTCAACTCTAAGGTGACCCATGTAGTCTCACTCAACCCCCGACCCCCTAGTGACTCTATGCAGTATCAGTAACCTCTCGTACAGACAAGGGTACTAACTATGCAAGATCAAATCAAGCATCTTCTCCCACTCCCATCCTAGTATATCAAAGCACTTAAGGCATGGGAAAGGAATACATATGTCTTATTAATTTATTTTTAACCTCGTAGTGTATTAGGTTATCACTTATTAAGTAACTTACAATGAGTTACCCTGGCAACCTCTTAGGGTCCTAACCCTCATTGCAAGCCACTCCCCCCTAGACACTAGATTACCTACCCTAAGAATAGTGATTAATAATCTCGAAAGTATCATATAGATACCACAGTTAGAAAAATAGTTCAACATAAGGCTAACAAGAACACACATTGGTTTCCGAACCAAAACACCAAGTACAAACCCGTACTTGCAAATATACCAACACACAAACTTAAGGCAACCAATTGGGGAAGAAACTCAAATAGGTACCAAACGGAAGCAAAACATAAAATGTAAGGACATCATTCACACTCCCAGCCTCTAGTACATTTTCCCTAAAAGTTGACGTAGTCTCCCAACAACCCAAAGGAATAATGCATTTAATTAGGGAAAAGAATACACGACAATCAGTAAAAGAAATTAAAACATTAACTACCAATTAATAATTCTAATTGATTAATAATTAACGTAATAATTTATTTGATACTAAATAATATTTGATTTAACTAATATTAAAAACTAAGTTTCCTAAGAAAATAACAAGTTTAAAACACTTAGTATATTCTAATATTAATATTAATACTAAATTAATATTAAAATAAACTATGCCATTTTTTTAAAACTAAAAATTAAAACATATGTATAAAATGTAATTTACATATATATTAATTAAATAATATTTAAAACATTAAATAAATTTAATTAAGTTAATCTAAAATTAAATTAAAATAAACTAAATTAAATTAATTTAAAGTTAAAAAAATTAATTTACAAAATTTAAAAAATAAATAAATTTGGGGTGGGGTGTACCCCGCAGCCCATTGTCTTGGGTGGCGGGCCCCCTGCTGCCGCATGCAGCTTAGGACTGTCGTAGGCATTCTGGCTGTCATGGGCAGCCTACACTACCGCCGACAGTACTAGCTGCCGCGCAACAAGGCCGCTGGGGGTTGGGACCCCCGCCCCCCTATTTTATAATATATTTTTTTTAAAATTAAACTTAGTTTAATAAAAAGAAATTTTATACATCCTTTTTTTTTACGGTTTTTTTAATAATAAAAACATAGAATATAATTTTGTATAAAAAAAACCAGCAAGAAGATAAAAAATTATTTTATTAATTTAAATTACCCTTACCACCAAACTTATAAAGATTTAACGGGTAGAAAAATAAACACAATAAAATAACTTGGCCTACAACCAAAAGTTTACTTTTTTTTTCTAACTCAAATAAGCACCTAATTAATCTTGGAAATAAAATTCCTCAAGAACATAACTAAAAACAATTTTCTAAGGAAAATTCTTAATTTACAAAATTCACAGATTCTGATAAACTATCCCGTTTATTACCAAATTGAATCCATAGGATTGTTCCTAATCCCTCCTAGGATATACAGAAATAGTTTCAACAAAAACCCATCTACCAAAACTAATCTAAATGCAAAAATCTAACTTTACTAATAAAAGATTTAAAATAAAACATACACCTACAAATTCAAATTTAGGATCCTACCTCAAAACCTTGATAAATCTCAAAAAATCCTCTTTAGCAAAATTCAAAGCTCAAATCCTTCAACTTCTGTGTTCTTGAGAAGAGCTCAAAATTTTCTTAAAATAGAAAAAAAAATTACTAACCTAGGGTTTCTAAACTTACCCCTAAGGTTAAAAGTAGCTCCAATTGACTTTTGGAGTCAAAAGATTTGATTTACAAAATAATTAATCTTTATCCTCCAAAAATAAAACTTAAATTCAATTTTGCACTTTAAAAGATTATTTCACATTTTAATAGAAATTATAGATTCACTTAAATCAATTTTTACAACAAAGGTATGTCAATTAACTTTTATTGATCAAATACCCCCTTGATTAATTATTTAATAATTACATGATTTAAATAGAATATAACATTATCAATATACAACCCAAATTCTATTCTAACACGAATAACCTTAAACTAAGCATGCAACCTGAAAACCTGATATAACCAAAAATAAGCAAACTTAGACCCAAGGAAAGGTTCCCGAATTCACGTCACTTGACATATTTAGAAGGGTGAAGACACAAAATCTTGTCCACTAATTAGGACAATAAAAATGTTTAAGCTAGGGTTTTGGACCTATTCATTATCTCCCCCCTCTTACCACTGAGACGTTGCGATAAGGCATGCTCACTCCTGCCAATTCAGGGAAGACAATGCCTGGTACCTGCAATCCTGTCATCACAAAGGTGAACATGTGCATACACATAATATATAAAAAGCAATGGTTGAGAACCGTTGGTCGTGTGGATCTCGCACGCAAGTAACTACGCCCCTGTCTCATACCATAAAATCACACTATACACAAAGTACGTAAAAGGCATACATATGATCCACGTGCATATAAATAGGGTGTCACTATTGTTAGTAATCTATAACCATAAATTTAATCATAACATGAGATAAACATGATAAACTAATCATAAGTCTAACTATAATAATATTAAATCACACGAAATCCATCGCTCACACTAACTGAAATATAGTGAAAAAGTCATACAATAAAAACTGTAATAGAAACTAGAGTCATCGATGCACACATGCAAGTGGCCAAAAAGAGTCTAAAAAACTAACTAAAAGATACTAAAGGGTAGGCACTACATCCACCCCCCTTAGCTTAGGCTTACTCCTCGAAGCCTACAAACATATAGGGATATAAATCCCGTAATCTTGCTGCGTCCTCCCAAGTCACTGACGACTCATCAAAAGGGTCCCATTGGACCCTTACCTGCTCGATGGTGCAATCCCTGAGGGTCAAATCCCACTTCTGCAGAATTTGAATGGGCTCCATAGCTAGCTTCCCGTCCTTTACCTGTAAGGTGTTCCTATCAAGAACATGTGTCACATCTGGAATATACTATCTAAGAACTGAAACATGGAAAACATCATGGATGCGAGCTAAGCTGGGTGGCATTGCAAGATGGTAAGCAACTAGTCCTATCCTCTCGAGAATCTCAAAAGTGCCTACAAAATGAGGTGCCAACTTTGAACCCTTTCCATAATGGATTAGAATCTTACATGGTCGCACTCTCAAGAATACCCTATTACCAACTGCGAACTGTCTATCCACCCTATGAGCATCTGCATACTTCTTCTGTCTATCCTGGGCTGTGACCAAATGATCTTGAATGCACTCTACTTGCTGTTCCATATCTTGAAGAATCTCAGGAACTAGTAGAATGCGATCCTCTAGCCTATCCCAACCCAAAGGCATACGTAAAGGACAACCATACAATGCCTGAAAATGCAACATATCAATGGAGCTATGATAACCATTGTTATAAGCAAACTCAACCAGGTATAGATAGTCCTCCTAGTGAGTCTTTCTATCCATGAAATACATCCTCAACATATCCTCCAATACTTTATTGACCCGCTTTGTCTGTCCATCAGTCTCAGGGTGATATGTTGAATTGAAACTCAGCTGAGCTCCTAGATCGTGCTGCAAAGAAGTCCAAAATGCATAAGTGAATACTGGATCCCTATCTGATATAATCTTGCAGGGAATACCATGTAGTCTCACAATGTCCTACATAAAGAATTTAGCCACTGAATTTGCTGTGTAGGATGTTCTCATAGGGAGAAAAGTGTGCCACCTTGGTCAACCGGTCAACAGTGACCATGAAAGCATCGTGTCTGCGAGGAGTCATAGCCAAACCTATGATGAAATCAATCGATATGATATCCCACTTCCATGTTGGAATGAGATTAGGCTTTAAAATCCCCGTCGGATGCTGGTGGCTCGCCTTAACCCTCTAACACTCTAGACATCATGCCACAAAATCAGCAATGTCTTGTTTCATACCGGTCCAATAATATATCTGTCTAAGATATCCATGGTTCTTATTGACACGTGGATGTTTTGAGTAAGGTGCACGATGAGCCTCAAATATAATCAATCTACAAAGATCATCTGATGGAGGTACATATATCCAGGTTGTGTGACACAAAAGACCATCTATCTCAAGAACATAGCGTAAAAATATGCCCTCTAAAGGTCTCCCTAATTCAATCTCTGCACTCACTTCCTGATACCAAGTATCTGTAGGAAGTGCCTGGAGTATATGACTCCACAAATCTACACCAAGAGTCAAAGCTGATATCTCATGCCTCCTTCGACTCAAGGCATCAACTACCAAATTATCCTTACCCTGAATATACTTGACTTCAAAGTCACACTCACAGAGAAATTCCATCTATCGTCTCTGCCTAGCATTCAAATTAGGCTGGGTAAAGATATATTGTAGGCTGCAGTGATCACTATGAAGATCAAACCGATTTCCTAAAATAAAATGTCTCCATCGAACCAATGCACGAACTACTGCTGCTAACTCAAGATGATGTGTAGGATAGTTCAGCTCATGATCCTTGAGTTTGCTAGATTCGTAAGCAATCACATGTCCTTCTTGCATAACGACTACCCCTATACCTTCCAAAGAAGCATCAATACACACCATGAATTCACCCAAAGGATCAGGTACTACTAGAATAGGTGCACTAGTCAAACGCTCCTTGAGGTTTTGGAAGGCCTCTTCGCACTTTTCTATCCAAACAAACTTCTTCCCTTTCCTCTGAAGAGAAGTGATAGGGTGAGAAACTCTAGAGAATTTCTAAACAAATTGGCGGTAATAACTAGCCAAACCCATGAAACTACAAACTTCTAACACATTTGTGGATGCTGGCCAATCCACCATCACCTGGATCTTTGATGAATCCACTGAGATACCCTCACCTGAAATGACATGACCCAGGTACTAAACTTCTGACTGAAAGAAGTCACATTTTGCCGCATTGGCATACAACTGATTATCCCGAAGGTACTGCAACACCTGTCCCATATATTCCTCATGCTCTTCTAGGGATTTAAAATATATCAATATGTCATCCAAGAAGATGAGGACAAAGCGATCAAGATAAGAACAAAATACTCCATTCATCAAGCACATGAAGATTGATGGGGCATTTGTCAAGCCAGAAGGAACTACTATGAACTCATAATGTCCATAGCGAGTGTGGAATGTAGTCTTGTGAATATCCATCTCCTGGATACGCAATTGATGATATCCTAACTTGAGATCTATCTTAGAGAACACCTTGGCTCCCTTAATATGATAAAATAGGTCATCAATCCTTGGCAGAGGATACCTGTTCTTGATCGTTACCTTGTTTAACTATCTATAGTCAATGTACAAGCGTAAAGATCCATCCTTCTTCTTGACGAAGAGTACAGGTGCTCCCCATGGGGAAACACTTGGTCAAATGCAATCTGTTGCCAAAATATCTTCTAACTGGAGTCACAGCTCATTCAACTCCTGAGTGGTCATCTGATAAGGAGCTCTAGAAATAGGTTGTGCTCTTGGAATGAGGTCAATACATAAATCTATGTCACGCTTTGGTGGCATACCTAGAATATCACTTGGAAAGACATCTATGAATTCTTGAAGGATAGGATGATCAAGAGTCTTGTCCTGTGTCTCAACTTCATCTAGCTCATTCATATATACAACAAAAACCTAACATTCCTTTTGCATGCTTCACTTGAGTTGCATGGCAGAAATTATACGAAGAGAAATAGGATGTTGAACACCCAAAATCTCCATGTCCTTTCCAACATCATTCTTGCATTTGATGATATTTTGTCTACAATCAATGCTGGCTCCATGAGATCCTAACCAATCCATCCCAAGGACAACATCATATGATCCCAAGGGAATCACATGAAGTTCCACCAAGGTGGTGAACTTACCCAAGTTCAACTCACAATTAAGTACTAGAGAATCTGATGGTACCCTTTCCCCTGAGGCTACTTTACTTTCCAACTTATATCCTACTTTAGTACCACAAGCCCACATCACTCTACGATAAAAGGAGATATAAAAGAGTCTATAGCTCCTGAATCAAACAAGATAGAAAGAGAAATACCTCAAGTAGCAACCAAAGTTTCTACCACTGTGCCCTGGTGCTCTGATTGACATTGATCCATAGCTACAAAGACCTTGTGAGATCTACCAACATCCCCTACTGTAGGCTCTGAAGTTGCGGCCCTCTACCCTAAAAACTATGGTGCACGCTGGGGACAATTCACTGTAATATGCCCAAACTACCCACAAGAGAAGCAACCAACACCTCTACCATAACCTCTCATAGAGGAGGGTACACTACACTATTGGTAGCTCTGTCTACTAGCCATTGAATGGGAGCTCTGTGATGGTTGACTGGGCTGATTGCGCTGAAAGTTCCAAAAGTTCTTTGACTCAGAACTACCGCTCTATGCTGGAGGATATGAACCCTTCTGCTGCTGGCCCTAGTTTCCCTTGAACTGAGAGAAGGGTTTCTTGAAGTTCCCAGGCCCTTGGGACTAATTACCTTGAAAACCCAAAGAAATAGATCCCCCAGTGTGAGCACCTACTTGGCTACCATGACCCAAACTTTGAATTGCCTCAACTAGAGTAGCTTTGTTGACTGCCTCCTTGAGGTTCTTAGGTTTAAAAAAATTGACTCCCCCAATGATGCAGCTATTGAGCCCCCAAATGAAATTCTGGTCCATTAGTGGAGACTTTTTAGTAAACCCTGCATAAGGATTCAGCTCAAAGAAACAACGCTTATACTCCTGAACTATAAGGGTTAATTACCGCAAATTATGGAAATCATCTGCACGCTACTAGTGCTACTAGTCAGATAAGAACCACTCACAGAAGTTCTCCAGAAATAACTCCTAAGTGGTGGTTTCCATGCTAAGTCCCAACTTATCCTCCTCAATCTTCCACCAAGTGGCTCCAGACCCCTCGATATTTATGATAGCATACCTCGCTTTGACATTGGTGTCAAATTATTGCATAGCAAAGCAACAATCTAATGCAATGAGCCACGTTTCCACCTCAGATCCACTACCAAGACCATTGAATGGAGGTGGTCATGATCTTAGAAGGTCTCTCATCTTCCTAACCTTAGCGGCCTCTTGATCACTATAAATGCCCCTCCTAATCAAGCTCCTAGATATTTATCTAGTCTCTTCCTCATGGTGATGCTCTTCCCCCTGATCTTTATTCACCTTGGGAAGGTGATCAAAAATGGCCTGAAGTAACTACATAGTTTGAGACCCTGCCTCAACCTCTTGTTCACCACTCCATTTTTCCCTGTCCTCCTCATGCACACTCTCAATCCTAGCACCTGTAGATGCGCTAGGGATCCTACCCCTTCCGCTCCCTCTACTGTGGCTTGCATTTCGGCCCCTAGTAGTGGATATAGTTTCGGTAACCATTTGCCTATGTCAAACATCGAGGAGAAATGTTAACACTAAAATAAGTCATAAAGTAAAGACATGATATGTGGTCATAAAACAATAGTCTGAAATACAAGGGTGTTATATGTCTATGTTTTTTTTCAAGTTTTCAACTACTAGACAACTAGTTGGCATATGCGATTACCAAAGATCCCAGTGTAAAGAAACATGGGCTCTAATACCAAGTGTAATGCCCCGCTAGGGAACCCAAGAGAAATTAACCTATAAGTAACAACTAAGTTCATAGAATATATTTTTTTTCTTTAAAGTTTACATTCAAGATGATAATTATGCAGAAGCAAATACAATGAAACACAAAACATGATCATAAAGTAAACTCAACAAGGAAACACTTCTCAAGGGTTCCATAACGTAAGAATTACTCACAAATTAATTAAAATAAAATATAAATATGATAAGGTACAACATGATTAATAAGTCCATCAATTCATAAATAATGATACGATTACATTTGATACCATAAGGTATATCCAAGAAATGACATCCACTGCACAAGTTGCAGGGTATGTAATAACAATTAAAAATGAGTTACAATACACTAATCCATGAAAGCATAACTGAAATACATATACATGATACGATAAACAACTTTAAGAAATATAAGAGCATATCTCCTAAAATTTTGCAAAGAAGTACCACTACTAAAAGGTTATCGACAATGGTACAAGGACGTCGAGGTCTCCAATGGTAAAGATGATCACTACCACCCATCCTTGTAGCACCTAAATGGTCCACTCCCACCGTGCTGAGGAGATAACAACAAATCCCAAATCAGTTTACAAACCAGACATAAGGTAGGACAATAGAAGGGATCCAGAAAGCTCTCTATCACAAGGGACATTTCCAACTAAACACGTAAAGACCTACAAACCTAGTGGCAAATGACTCACGTAGGAAATCAAAAATGAATATTGGGAAGTATCATCACATGAATCAACTCTAAGGTGACCTAGGCAGTCTCATTGGACCCCTGGCCCCCTAGTGACTCTATGCAGTATCAGTAACCTATCATACAAATAAGGGTACTATCTATGCAAGATCAAATCGAGCATCTTCTCCCACTTCCATCCTAGTCTATCAAAGCACTTAAGGCATGGGCGAGGAATACAAACGTCTTATTAATTCATTTTTAACCCCGTAGTGTATTAGGTTATCACTTATTAAGTAACTTACAATGAGTTACCCTGGCAACCTCTTAGGGTCCCGACCCTCATTGCAAGCCACTCCCCCCTAGACACTAGATTACCTACCCTATGCTCAGTGATTAATAATCTCGAAAGTATCATATAGATACCATATTCACAAAAATAGTTCCACATAAGGCTAACAGGAACATGCATTGGTTTTCGAACCAAAACACCAAGTACAAACCCGTACTTGCAAATATACCAACACACAAACTTAAGGCAACTAGTTGGGGAAGAAACTCAAATAGGTACCAAACGCAAGCAAAACATAAAACGTAAGGACATCATTCACACCCCCAGCCTCTGGTACATTTTCCCTAAAAGTTGACGTAGTCTCCCAACAACCCAAAGGAATAATACATTTAAATAGGGAAAATAATACACGACAATCAGTAAAAGAAATTAAAACATTAACTACCAATCAATAAGTCTAATTAATTAATAATTAACGTAATAATTTACTTGATACTAAATAATATTAGATTTAACTAATATTAAAAACTAAGTTTCCCAAGAAAATAAAAAGTTTAAAACACTTAGTATATTCTAATATTAATATTAATACTAAATTAATATAAAAATAAATTATGCCAATTTTTTTAAAACTAAAAATTAAAAGATAGGTATAAAATGTAATTTACATATATATTAATTAAATACTATTTAAAACTTTAAATAAATTTAATTGGGTGGCGGGCCCCCTACTGCCGCAGACAGCTTAGGACTGTCGTAGGCAGTCTAGCTACCGCGAGCAGCTTAGACTGCCGCCGACAGTACTAGCTATCGCGCAGCAAGGCCGTCGGGGGTTGGGGGGTTGGGACCCCCGCCCCCCTATTTTATAATATATTTTTTTTTAAAATTAAACTTAGTTTAATAAAAAGAAATTTATACATCCTTTTTTTTATGGTTTTTTTTTTTTAATAAAAACACAGAATATAATTCTGTATAAAAAAAACCAGATGGAAGATAAAAAATTATTTTATTAATTTAAATTACCCTTACCACCAAACTTATAAGGATTTAAAGGGTAGAAAAATAAACACAATAAAATCACCTTATAAGGATTTAAAGGGTAGAAAAATAAACACAATAAAATAACTTGGCCTACAGCCAAAAGGTTAATTTTTTTTCTAACTTAAATAAGCACATAATTAATCTTGGAAATAAAATTCCTCAAGAACACAACTAAAAACAATTTTCTAAGGAAAACTCTTAATTTACAAAATTCACAGATTCTGATAAACTAGAAAAAAAATCCAACTTCTGTGTTCTTGAGAAGAGCTCAAAATTTTCCTAAAATAGAATAAATTTTACTAATCTAGGGTTTCTAAACTTACCCCTAAGGTTAAAAGTGACTCTGATTGACTTTTGGAGTCAAAAGATTTGATTTACAAAATAATTCATCTTTATCCTCCAAAATACAACTTAAATTCAATTTTGCACTTAAAAAGATTATATCACATTTTAATAGAAATTATAGATTCACTTAAATCAATTAATACAACAAAGGTATATCAATTAACTTTTATTGATCAAATACCCCCTTGATTAATTATTTAATAGTTACAAGATTTAAATAGAATATAACATTATTAATATACAACCCAAATTCTATTCTAACACGAATAACCTTAAACTAAGCATGCAACCTGAAAACCTGACATAACCAAAAATAAGCAATCTCAGACCCAAGGAAAGGTTCCCGAATTCATGTCAGTTGACAGATTTCTAAGGGTGAAGACACAAAATCTTGTCCACTAATTAGGACAATAAAAATGTTTAAGCTAGGGTTTTGGACCTGTTCATTATCTCCCCCCTCTTACCACTGAGCCGTTGCGATAGGGTACACTCACTATTGCCAATTTAGGGAAGACAATGCCCAGTTCCTGCAATCCTATCATCACAAAGACAAACATGTTCATACACATAATATATAACAAGCAATTGTTGAGAACGGTAGGTCATGTGGATCTCGCACGCAAGTAACTGCACCCTCGTCTCATACCATAAAATTACACTAAACACAAAGTAAAAGGCATATATATGATCCACGTTCATATAAATAGGGTGTCAGTATTGTCAGTAATCCATAATCATAAATGTAATCATAACATGAGATAAACATGATAAACTAATCATAAGTCTAACTATAATAATATTAAATCACACGAAATCCATAGCTCATACTAACTGAAATATAGTGAAAAAGTCACATAATAAAAACTATAATAGAAACTAGAGTCATCGATGCACACGTACAAGTGGCCAAAAAGAGTTTAACAAACAAACTAAAAGCTACTAAGGGTAGGCACTACAACTCACTTCAGAAGAGTGAAAATTAGTAACTAGTTGCAATTGGTGGTTTTTCCCATATTGAGTTTCCACGTTAAATCTTGGTATCATCTGTGTACATTTCATTTGCTTTATGGTTAATGTTATTACAATTAATTACTAAAGATAATCATAGTTAATATCTTAAGATTTTCTATGTTAACCGAGTGACAGTGAAATATCTATGTTGACCGAGCAACAATGATTGATTTGTTTAAGACATCTAAGGGACTTGGATTTGTTTTTGTGGTAACTGATTCACCCCTCCCCTCTAAGTTACTCATCTCATTTCCAAAAATTGGTATCAGAGCATCAAGTGCTTGCAGGGAAGGTTTAAAGGCCTAAGCTAAAGATCAGAGATGTCTTACAGAAGGGAGATCCCCAAGCTTAACAAAGGCAACTTTTAGACAAGGCAGGATCTAATGAAGCTACATTTATCTACTATTAGAGATAGTGGTTTTCAATTCCTGGATAAAAAATATGTGGAACCACTGGTACCTTTGATTGTAGAATAGATGGCGGACATGAAGAATCATAATATAATGATGATTGATATAGCTTTTTCACTCAGCTACTCAAAATTTGATGAAGTCAAGGACTGCCCTACTACCTTTGATATGTGGAAAAAATTGCATGATATTCATGGAGGAGATGCAAATGTAAAGAGAGCCAAAGAAGAAAGTCTCAGAGGTCAGTTTGATATGATTAAAATGAAAGAAGGAGAAAACATTACAAAATACAGTGACAGAATCAAGAAAAGTGTAAGTGCCATTAGAGTAGCACGTGGAACAATTGAAGATACTACAGTGATTAGTAAGGTATTTAGAACTTTTCTTCCTATCTATGCAATTAGAGTTACAGCTATTCAAGAGATAAGGTGTATTAATAATATATCTCTAGATGCATTGATTGGAAGGCTATCATCATTTGAGCTAGACAATTTTGACAATTATTCTCCTAGCACTAGCAATCTTGAGTCTACATTCAAAGCTAAACTAATCCTTGGAAAGAAGGATAGATACTCTAAAAGTAAACAGACTGACAGTGACACTGATGATGAATCTGATGACGAAGATATGGAAATCATTGAAGCACTACTTGCAAGGAGAGTTGCAAAAGGAAAAGGACAGTACAAAGGAAGAATACCATTGATTTGCTTTTCATGTAATGAGGTTGGTCACATTGCTGCTAAGTGTCATAACAAAGATGACAAAGAGGAGAGAACATTCAAAAAATATAAAGGCAAGAAAGATTTCATTAGTTACAAAAACTACAATGACAAAGGTAAGAAATCTTTCTATATTGCTAAAGATTCTGACAGTGATGAAGATGAAGATGAAATGGTTTACATTGCTATTAAGGATGAGTCAGGTAATGAAGATGATGAAAAGACTACACTGTTCTCTCATATTAGCAAAAATGACACTTGGATAATTGATAGTGGTTTTTCTCACCACATGACTAGTGATGAAACAAAATTTGAAACTCTTGAGCACTATGATGGTGGGAGTGTCAGCTTTGGGAATAATGAGCCTTGCTATGTGAAGGGTAAAGGTTGTATTGCTATAACTAAAGGAATAAAATGTGATAATGCTTATTGGGTTGAAGGACTAAGGAGAAATCTTCTAAGTGTGGCACAACTAAATAACATTTGTCTCAAGGTAGAATTCATGAATGGTAAGGCCAAGCTCCTGGATGGTAAAGGAAACCTATATAGAATTGGCAAGCAAACAAAAGGTAATCTATTTTATCTTGATCTCAATGAAATTTCATGTTTTATTGCATAAGTAGAAGAAAGCTGGCTATGGCATAAAAGGATGTGTCATGTAAACTTTGATAACCTGGTTAACATAAGAAAGAACAAAAGAGTAAGAGGTATTCCTATTTTAAAGAAGCCTGAATTAGCTACATGCAAACAATGTCAAATTGGGAAGATAAGAAAATCTAGTTTCAAGAGCAAGAACTATAATACTGAAGAAGTCTTGAAATTGGTACATACTGATCTGTGTGGACCAATTGGGACAACAAGTTACATTGGAGAGAAGTATTTAATTCTATTTGTTGATGATCATTCTAGAATGATGACTGTTATGTTTCTCAGAGAAAAATCAGAAGCTTTTCAGAAATTCAAATGGTACCTTGCCAGAGTTGAAAAGGAAATAGGAAAGAAAATGAAGTGCCTAAGATCTGATAGAGGAGGATAATTCATTTCTAATGGATTCAATGAATTTTTCAATGAAAGAGGAATCAAGAGACAATTATCTGCCTCTGGTAGACCACAACAAAATGAAATAGCAGAAAGAAGAAACAGATCCATCATGGATTGTGCAAGAACCTTGATGATTGAAAAGAATGTTGCTACCAAATATTGGAAGGAAGCCATCAGCAATGCAATTCACACCTTGAATAGAGTTCAACTGAATAAAGGTACTGAGAAGACACCTTTTGAATTATGGTATGGCTATAAACCTAATGTTCATTATTTCAAAGTATTTGGAAGTAGATATTACATCTTAAAAGAAGCAAGAAATGGAAAATTTGATGTAAAAGGAGATGAAGGCATATTCCTAGGCTACTCCTATAAAAGAAAATTATATAAATGTTTAAATATTTCTACTCACAAAGTCATAGAAAGTGTGCATGTAAGGATTGATGAGTTTGCAGAAAGATGTGAAGAACAAAGTAGTAAAGAGCCTGAGGACTACATAAACTTTGTATACTATAAACTTGATACTGTACCTAAGACACAAGCAATGGTAATTGGACAACAATCCTATAAACCATTGAATTCATCAATACAAACTATGTTACAGACTGTGCAAACCGAGCTTCTAGCAGAGCAAACTGAGTCACAGACAAAGGGAACTGAGTCTCAGACAGAGGGACCCGAGTCACAGACAATAACACCTGAGTCTCAGAAAGTGGAACCTGAGCATCAGACATAAGAACATGACAAAATATTTGAGCATGGTGAACATAGTGGTGCAAGCCCGGAATCTAGAAGGAAGGATCCTGTACTTGCCAATTATGTCAGAAGACATCATGCACCTGAGAAAATAATTGGAGATCAGACATAAGGTATAATGACAAGGAAAAAAATTAAAGGTACATGTTTTCTTAGTGAAATTGAACCTAGATCTATCAATGATGCATTGAATGATGGGAGTTGGATAGAGGCAATGAATGAAGAAATTGAGAAGATAGAAAAGAATAAGACCTGGACTCTTGTACTTAGACCAAAAGACAAGAATGTAATTGGTATAGTGGGTTTTTAGAAACAAGATGAATGAAAAAGGTGAAGTTTCTATAAATAAAGCCAGATTAGTATGTAAAGGCTATTCTCAAGAAGATGGTATTGATTATGGAGAAATATTTTCTTCTGTTGCAAGACTTGAAGGAGTCAGAACTCTTCTGGAACATGCTGCATACAAAGGATAAAAGGTATACCAAATGGATGTAAAGTATGCATTCTTGAATGGAATCTTAGAAGAAGTCTATATTGAGCAACCTGAAGGCTTTGTAGATCCTAATAAGAGGAATATGGTCTTCAAACTACACAAAGCCTTGTATGGACTGAAACAAGTCCCAAGAGCCTAGTATGAAAGACTCCATGGTTATCTAGTAAGTATTGGATTTCAGAGAACTAATGATAATAGTATCTTGTACATAAAAGAAGGCCCTAAAGACAAGATACTATTACTAGAGATATTTGTTGATGATATATTATTCACTAGATATGATGATTTATGCAAAGCATTCTCTGTAGCTATGAGTAAGGAATTCAAGATGTCTATGTTTGGTGAAATCAAATTGTTTGTTGGTTTATAAGTTCAAAAGATGAGTGATGGTAACTACATCACTCACTCAAAATAAATCAAAGAGATACTAAAGAAATTTGGAATGGAAGATTCTATACCAGTTGGGACACCTATGTCTACTGAAAATAAGTTGTCTAAGGATGATGATTCAAAGGAAGTAAATCAGACTACCTACAGGTCCATGATTGGAAAACTATAATATGTTGTTCACACCAAACCTGATATTTCATTAGCAGTTGGTATTGTTGCAAGGTTTTCAACTAATCCCAGGGAAAATCATTTGATGGCTATCAAAAGGATTATGAGATACCTTAAAGGTACTGAAGATTATAGATTATGGTATAAGAAAGGAGGAAACTTTGACTTAAAGAATTTTACTGATGCTGATTGGGCAAGAAGTGTTGACGACAGGAAGAGAAAAAGTGGTGGAGCATTCTTTCTTGGAAAGAGGTTAGTCTCCTAGACTAGCAAGAAACAAAACTGCATTTCTCAGTCTACAGTAGAGGAAGAATATGTTGTTGTAGCAGTCAATAGTTCAAATATCATATGGTTCAAACAATTGTTTTTAGGTATGAAGGAAGAAATCAAAGAACCAGTTATTATTTACTGTGACAACACCAGTGCTACTAACATTTCAAAGAACCCTGTGATACATACAATGACCAAACATATTGTAATAAATTATCATTTCTTGAGAGAATTTGTTCAGAACAAAGAAGTAAGGTTGGAATATGTGAATACTAAAGAACAAGTTGTAGACATATTCACCAAGCCTTTACCTAAAGATGCATTCTTGTATCTCAAAGGAAAGATAAGGGTGATCACCTAACTAAGGCGCACTAAAGAATTGTTTAGTGATACGTCAACCGAGCTACATAACAGATCAAACATGTTGATGCAGATTATCAGAGCTCATTGCATATGAATCAGTACATTAAGGTACATTGAAATTTAATTGATATGTTAGTTGGTATCTTTGGCATTGGTTTTCAAAGAGGGAGAGATTACAGTATGTCATAATGATCAGTGAAAGAGGGAGAGATTACTATATGACAGTACAGATTACTGATGGAGAGATTGATGATAGAGGGAGAACTTTATCAGAGATAGAGACATATGTAAGAGGGAGAATTTTTATCTCAATTATTGTTGACAGAAGGAGTCTTAAGGATGTGAATCAGAATGAAGCTAAAGACATTAATAAAATTTGATTCATCTTACTATTGCTCTAAAGTTCTTCGTATTATGACATGCTGTGTTGCCATAAATGCCAAAGAGGGAGATTGTTGATGACAATTATTCAATTGTGTATTGTCATTGATGTTACACATGTATATGCACTTATGTAGTGATGTTACACAAATGTATACATCTAAACTGAGCACAGTTAGTGTATGCCAAGTGAATCTCAGTGCTCTCCAAGTTCAGTCAGGTATTGAAGAATTTCAGTGTTGACTGAGTTCACTCGGGCATTACAGTGTTGGTCGGGCGTTGAAGAATTCCAGTGTTGATCGAGTTAAACAATTAGTGTCAGCCAACTAACAGATGATTACATTTTATGTTTAATTGGGCATATGAGGCCGACATATTTGAGTTTTATTATTTATTTGGAAGGATATAGAGGCCGACTTGACAAGGTCTATATATATATA
>MU228495.1:716720-730809 GCA_018584345.1 Thuja plicata | reverse complement strand
CAAATTAATTTGGATTAATTATGGTTTAGTAGAATTTAAGTCATGTGAAGGAATAAATAAATTAAAAATTTATTTAAAAGGGGATTAATGAGGGATAATGTATTAAATAAGATTTAATACATTAAAAAGGATAGTATTTAAATTTAAATACTAAGGGAGATGAATCATATTTAATTAAATAAATTTAATTAAATAGATAGAAGAATATAACAAATATAATTAATTAAAATTAACTATTATGTTATGGGAATATTAATTAAATTAATATAAGGATGATTTTGGACGTCTACAAGCCCCACTAGGGAAAAAGGTACCGAGAACCAAAGACAACCATAAATTAGCCATGGCTAGTTGATTTTATGTCATAGCTCGACTGATAGAGCACATGAATCAAGTAATCCATGAGGAACTTAAAGAGTTCCTATTACTTTTGATGAAAAATATAACACTGACAAGGTTTACTATGTGAAGGGTTTGTATCATAATCTTTTGAGTGTTGGACATGTCATCCCAAAAATGTAATACCAACATTTAATATAAAACATTATCATTAAAATAACCGCCTTAACCATTTGATCATTGGGTTTCAATTGGTAATTCAACCGGTTCACATAGAATAATTACCCAAAAAAAACTATCTTTCATACACTGTTGAGTTAACTGTCGCGGTCATCAATATGTACTACTATGATCATAATAAGTCTCAGGTAATGATCACATCTCCCAATATTATCACCATATCAAGCACTACTCAAAACTCAAAACTATTTATGTGTTCTTGCACACCGATAAAAATACTTAGCATATCTGCTTCACCTATTCATCCTGTCAATTGGTTAGGGTAACCTCTGCACCAAAATTAATAAATTTAATAAGTTTCTAGAAATGAAAAACTTAAACTCATCTTTTCCCTACAAAAATTCATCATAATGCCAACATTTGATTCTATGGGATGAATTAGATGTGGAATGTCTATATCCATTGAGTTTGATTCATTGGTGTTGTAGACTTTGTTGGTTTGCCTTCGCCTTTTTCTATGGTCATTAGTGCATTGGTATTTTTTTTTGAGATGAGAGGATGTATGATGTTTATGGTACCTAGATAGTTGGTGTTGGGACTTGTAGCATGTGGTTTTATCACAATGTTACGATAGCTTGTTTATTCACTAATTTCACCTTTTAGTGAGAGCTTTTAATAGTGTTGTGTTGGTAGTGTAGGATTGATTCTTGATTGGTGGTTGTTGGCGGTGTATGTATCTTTTTTGGTTTGGAGATCTTGGTTTTACTTGATGTTACTAACATATCAATTATGTGTGTAGAGCTAGATGATCTTTATTTAGGAGATGATTTTTATGATGTTATATTTGAATTAGTATCATGGTCCAGTGTGAGTTATTGGAAGTGATGTGGATTCACCATTGGATGGTGGATGATCTTATTTAGTGGTATAGATATTGGAGGATGCCTTAGATTTCGTTGTTGTAGAAGGGCCTTTCACATTTACTAGTTCACTAGCATGAGATGGTGTCTTCATGAAATTGGAGATGTTGACATCTTGTAGGACTCAAGGAGACCTTGGGTGAGGTGTGGTTTTATGCTTTCATTTGATATGTTATCATAGTTTCAATTATGTCATGGCTTTATCTTGATTACCATTTTAGAGTTGTGGCATGATATAAATTTGTGACATTGATCTTGGTTTAGTTTCTTTGTATTAAGTACATCAATCATTTGTTTGATACTTCATGATAGTGTTGTGTTAAATTTGGAGTTTGGTATGGATTGATTGGTTATAGGTTCTCATAGATACTTAGAGACTTAGGTGATTTTGATACTCTCTTGTGATTAGAGATATGCGCTATGACAATTTATGGTTTCAGTAGGATGACCGAGGAGCATTAACCTAGTATAGAATTGAGGAGAATATTATTGGACTTGTCTTGGAGATGTGGATATCTTGGTGAGCATTATCATTCCCACTCTTGGTCTACTTGATAGTTTACTACTTGGGAGGTATTTCCTTTTGTTCCTTTTAGGTGTATTATGATTTATGCTTATATTTCATATATATGGATCTTGCGATTATGGTGATTATTAGTTCTAGAGGTTTGATTTGATAGATGTTTGACATTGGTTATCTTCTTGTGCATATATTGTCATTATGATATCATTATTATTGAGTTTGGGAGATGGTTTATTGGGCTTATTTCTTGGATTGGGAATGGTATTAGTTTGATTTTTGTGGCTATAAGAGGTTTACATTGATGTTGATTACATGATATATATGTTGGTTTGGTCCAAGGACTAAATGCATTTGGGTGTTGTTATGGCTTCTTTTTTGGGGTTTTATGGATGAGATCATACTTGACACATTTGGTATTTAGAGGTGTATGTAGAAGGACATACTACAAGTTTTGATTTACAATATTTCTCTCTTTGGTCTTGGTTATCTTCCTAGATTTTTGGTTTCACTTACAATGGATTTGAGGTTGGTTGGAGCTATGTGTTCACTATTTTGTGTTCATGTATTTTCATGCGGGAGATGACCTAGAGGTTGTTTATCTCTTTCCTTTGTTGGTTGTGGAGAACATGGGAGAGCATTGGAGACATGTTTTGAGAGTTGTGCTTGTAGGTCATTGGTTTACATTTTTTTCTCTTTTCATTATATGATTTCTTTCATGAGTTTCATGTTCATATGAGTTGGGAGGATGGTGACATATTGTGGGAGAGAATGCATCTTTGTGGGTTGCATGTATGGATCACTGTAATATTCTTGATATTGCATGTTTATGGTTATACTTTCTATGTGATGTTGTTAGTGGATTCATTTTAGATTTGATTATTACCTATGCAGTGGGAGCTTCTTGGTACGTAAGTAGAAGGTATTGCACTTGGAGCTTGCGGTTGCATGTGACATGTTGTATCTTAATGTTATGGGATTAACGAGGTATATTTTGTATACCTTGGAGGTATGGATAGTTGGATGTGTTAGCACTTTCTGTGGGTGTTATTTCAGCTATGGTTAGTGACTCTTGATAGCTACTGATGCATATTGATACCTTTGGATTGAGTCTTTTTGTTTGGGATATTAGTTGATGGAGGACTTATGGTTGATTTGTAATAGGTTGTGTAGATTTCTCTTCAGATGGATTGCATATATCCAGTGACAATGGCATGATAGAGGGTGAGAGAATTCATGTATGAGATGGTGGTCACTTTGTTTTTTTTATAGATACCCTAATGGAGCATATGGAGCACTTTGATTCATGATGGTAGATGTGGATAGAGGGATTATTTCCTTGTTCATATTTTTGGCTACTTATTGACCCTTTTGCAATGTATACAACAAGTGGGAGAATGTTGGGAAATAGGTGTTGCACACCTTGCATAATAATGCATATAATTATAATATTTTATTTATCACGTAAATGTTGCACCTAGGAGGACCTAGATGGATGTATATCATGTAGAGAATCTTTGGGTAGATGTTGTATTGTAACATTGCAATATTCATGTAATTATTTGATTTTATTTTTAGGTAACACATGGTTTATGCAGCACCACTTGGTAGTTTAATGGGATCTTGTTTCTATGAAAGAAACCACAAGGGTAGTTGTTGAGGTATGCCAAATTAGGATTTGTGGAGTTTGGAAGCATAGCATGAGATGTGTGGTTGCTTGCTTGTTCACATGGATTATTTTTTATGGTTGAGGCTTTGAAGGCTTTAATGGATGTATTATAATGTTGTTTTTATGAAAAATACATGGATGATGGATTCTTTTGGATGTTGAGTTTTTTCCTCATGAGAGGTTTTCCAATGTATATCTTGTGTCATATTTTTGTGGGTATGTTGTCTATTCTCTTGCATGAATATTTTGAGCACTTATTTGATTGATTTGTCATGTGGGTTATGTGGTTGTCATTGTATGGCTGCACGTTTCCTTACATGATTGAAAGTGACATGAAATTGAATAATAGGGAAAATGGTAATAGAGGTTAATTAGCCTAAATTAATCGATTATATATTAATTAATTAATTTAATAGGATGATTTGTGAGATTAGGTTAAGCTAAATTAAATAAATATAAATTTATTCAAGTAAAAGTGAGAAATAAAGATGAGGGCTATATTTAAGGTAAAAGATTTTTAAAAATAATAAATATTTATTTAATTGGGTAGACTAAGATAAGGTCAAATATGATTAGGTGCAGACACATTTAGGTGTCTACAAGTAAATATTTTAAATTTTATATTAAAAATATCTTTCACCTTCACCCATTTTTCAATGCACCCTTCTTACCAAGATTGCAAAATGAGTCATAAAATGTCCAAAAATCAAATTGGAGAAAATCTATACATATTTCTCTCTTGTCCAACGATCTAAAGTATGGAATTCTAAGAACAATTAAATGCCAAAAAAAAAATTAACGTGTAGTTATTTTTCTTTCCTCTCTTTTCTTTCTCACTCCCAACACGAAATTTGCCTTCCCAAAAAACATTCAATGACCAACAACCTATGAAATATTCACCAAGATAGATAATGCATTTTCTAGCTTTCTAGCTTTATATTTCTATTTTCTGGAACTTTTTGAATTTCAAGATTTCATTGAGAAATAACAAAGTTATCTTAGTTTTACTTCAACTATGTCAAATTAAAAAGAACATCATTTAAAGAAATATTTTTCAATGCCCAACACATTACCTCAACCCTCATTATAGATGGTAAAGAATCCCATCTTCCAACACCTGCCTTCATCTTTTCATAGGCATACGAATAATGAATGCTCTGATACCATGTTAAAATGGTGGGCAAATAAACAATATCAGATTGCTCCATTGTTTAACAACAATAAAGAATAACTTTAAATATCATGTTATTGACCACCCAAATTCCCTTACAAGAATAACTCCCAAACAAAATATTAATTAATTTATAAAAGCTAAACTAAAATCTAACTATATGTAAGATTTTCCAACACTAGAATTTTGAAATGGAATCTAAGTATTGATAAAACTAATATTTTATCCTCCAACACTCCAAAATATGATCATGAAACTCCAACCTACACCAAAGTTGAAAAACACAAATATTAATAAAAAAACAAAAAAAGCCAAAACAAAACGTTTGAAATATATGATTTCTTATGGGCTTGTTTGTGAGCCCGAATGCTCCTCCATCAAAAATTAAATAAATAAAATTTAAATTAAAAAAAAAAGACTGAAAACATTCCATTACAAAGGTAATATGAAAGTAAAATTTCACAAAAAAAAAATCAGGTACATTGGACCACAAACCATCAATTCTTATCATTTATACTTAAATATCTCTACACAATTTAAATGTTTGAAACCAATATTTCAATTTCAACACATATTATTAATCTTATAATAAAACTATACTTAATCAATTTCACTCTAGAAAAACATAGCGAATCTAGACAACCACTAAGTCATCAATTTAAATGGTTAAGGATACATGTCTACAAATAAAACCTACAAGAGATTATGGTGTTTAGGGGAAAAGAAACATAATTATTTAAGAGTGCACAACAATAATTTAGTACAACATAGAGGTAACGAACCATTCTTATAATATCTATAATGCGTATTCCTTTAAAAAATAAGTCGCCCGCGTGTCTCCTACCGAAGCCCTAATGTGGCTAATGCAAAGGAGTGTTTTTTCAAAATAATATAACAATTATTTGATAAAACTAAATTATACTTTTTTAAAATATTTAATTGAAAAATATTATTTTAGTAAACATTACCAAATTATTATGTAATAAACAATTATAAAAACTATTAAAAACTAAAATAGTAAATTATTATTGTATACATTTTTCCAATAACGAAAAAATAAAATGGTAATGAAACTCTTAACTATTAAAGGGTCCTCCCAACATTATTACTGTCTTGGAATAAAAAATTTCAGTATCCAAGATTGGAGAATGATTTTACCCATTAGAGACATTATAATAATTTTTTTTTTTAAAAATGATTTGCCCATTTATCTTTATCTTTTTGTTGATGTGATATGCTCTCTTTTAACTTTAATCCAGTTAAATTGTGTTACCATTATTTTCATTTTGTGCATGTTAAGTATAATTTTTTCTATCCAAAATAAAAACTATACCTCACACCTTTACCCATAGGATTCCCTTTAACTATATTGAATACAATTTGGTGGTTTTATGTTCGATTGAAGAATTGTTTAATATAAAACAAAATTAAAATTTTAAGAAGAGTCTACAATATATAGGAGTATAATACGATATAATTTTTTAATATTTGAAGATTTTTTTTAAAGATTTTATATCAAACTTAGATAAAGGATATTGTCAAATTTGTGTTTTCTTAGTTTTTAGTTTGAAACAATAAATATTAACTAAAAATAATTTAATATAAATAATCATTATTAAAACATTCTATCAAGTAACTACTAATTGTATAATAGTAGAGATGGAGAAAATGTTATTTAAAAATTATTATTTTTTATTCTTTTTGATGTGTTTCAATTTTAATCATACATAAGATCTAAGAGCATATTGAGTGAAAACATAAAAATAATGTCTTTTATAACTTAAACTTATTAGAATTGTTTTTTGTTTTTTTTATTAAAGTAAAGTCTTAAGTGGTTTGTGAGTATAAACTAGTATAGATATATTTTTGATATTGATCAATTAGCAAAACAAGGGTGTTGTCCCTTACAGAACTACAATCCGAGGGCATAAAAAGTAATAGTAGAATAACATAAAAAAAATTACAACCTAAAGAAACAATTGAAAGTAAGCCCCAACTAACAACATATAGTCAATCATATACACAGCAACGTCTAAAACAATATTGTAAGTAAATAGTCTTCATTTTAAACCCTACGACAATATAATCACCTAAGAAACTAATAACTAGAGAAAAGTTCATTTTGGAACCTAAGTCTAAATTAACATAAAACATCAAAAAGGAAAAGGTTTTACTAAAAGCCCCACTATGGAAAAAGGTACCGAGAACCAAAAACAACCATAAATTAGCCATGGCTAGCTGATTTTATGTCATAGCTTGACTGATAGAGCACATGAATCAAGTAATCCATGAGGAACTTAAAGAGTTCCAATTACTTTTGATGAAAAATATAACAGTGACAAGGTTTACTATGTGAAGGGTTTGTATCATAATCTTTTGAGTGCTGGACAAATGTGTGAAAATGGCTATGATGTTGTGTTTAAGAATGAAGGTTGTGAGATCCAAAAGAAGTCTGGAACTGTTAATATTGCAGCTGACAAAAGGACAAGAAAGAACATGTATCAACTTGAAGGAGCCACAAAAAGTTATTTATTATCTCGGTTTGATGACATTTGGCTTTGGCACCGGAGTATGTGTCACATCAATTTTGACAACTTGGTGAGAATAATTTCATCATGTGTAGTAAGAGATTTACCAAGATTGTCCAAATCAAACAATGCTATCTATAAGGAATGTCAAGAAGGAAAGAAAACAAGAGAATCATTCAAAGCAAAAGATCATTCATCTACCAGTTTCCTAGATCTCATGCACACTAACCTATGTCATTCTACCAGAGCAACAAGCTTACAAGGTGAGAGATATTTCATAATTTTGATTGAATATTATCCAGATTAACTTGGGTTGCATTTCTAAGAGAGAAATCAGAAGCGTTTGAGAAATTCAAGATATTTGAGATTCGTGAAAATATTAAATGTTAAATGGAGTCGGTAGGAAAATTAAATGTTTGAGATTTGATAGAGAAGGAGAGTTTACTTCTGATAGATTTGAAATTTTTTGTGAGAAACATGACATTAAAAGACAATTTTCAGCCCCTAGAATATTGCAATAGAATGGTGTAGTGGAAAGGATGAATCAGACAGTGTAGGAAGCAACAAGGACAATGATCAAAGAAGGAGGTTTATCAGAAGTATACTAGAGAGAAGAAATTCATACAACAATGTACACACTTAACAAAGTTCTTTACCGAAAGAAGTATGACAAGACTTCATATAAGCTATGACATGGAAGAGAATCTATAGTGAAATACTTCAAGATTTTTGGAAGCAAATGCTATATTCAGAGAGGAAGACAAACTTGGCAAGTTTGACAATAGAGATGATAAAGGAATATTTCAAGGATATTCTAAAAAGAGAAAAGCGTACCAATGTTACAACATGAGACTGAATAAGATAATTGAAAGTGCAAATGTGAAGGTTGATGGTGATGTTCAGAAAACTCCTAATAAATACCTTGAATATGAATCTAATACAAAGGAAAAGATAAAAGAAGACAAAAAATAAGAAAATGAGACACAACGGGCTTCAACATCTACAAAAAAGACCCCAAGGTATGTATAGAGAAATCATTCAGAGAATCAAATTATAGGTGATAATAACAAAGGTATCATTACAAGAAGCAGAGCAACAGAAGAACAAGCATTATTATGTTTACTTTAAAAAATTGAACTGAAAACTGTGGAAGAAGCATGTAATGATCAAAATTGGGTAAGAGAAATGAGAGAACTTAATCAAATAGAAAGAATCAGATCTATGAACTTGTGACCAGATTGACTGACAAGAATGTGATTGATATAAAGTGGGTATTCTGAAAGAAGTTGGATGAAAATCAAAAGGTAATGAGAAAAAAGTCAAGATTAGTTTGCAAAGGTTACACTCATATTGAAGGAATTGATTTTGATAAAACTTATTCCCTTATTGCTCAGATGGAGGCGATTCAGATACTCTTAGCATTTTGCAACATTTAAATATTTCAAGGTGTATAATATCGATGTTAAATCAAAATTCTTGATTGGAGAACTAAAGGAAGAAGTCTACATTGAACAACCAGAGGGATTAAAGTCAGAAAAGGATCATGATGTTGTTTGCAGATTAA
Source organism: Thuja plicata (assembly GCA_018584345.1). NCBI lineage: Eukaryota > Viridiplantae > Streptophyta > Pinopsida > Cupressales > Cupressaceae > Thuja > Thuja plicata. The sequence continues at coordinate 721,918 of MU228495.1, read as the reverse complement.
AGAGAGCATTGTATGGATTAAAGATGACACCTAGAGCCTAGTATGAAAGATTAGATAAGTATCTATTTGGAAAAGGATTTCAGAAAGGATCCGCTAACAATAATTTATATTACAAAATATATTCAGATCAAATCTTAATTATTGTGGTTTATGTTGATGACATAATTTTTGGCAGAAAAAATGACTTGTGCAAAAAATTTACTGAAGGAATTCGAGATATCTATGATTGGTGAGTTGAATTTTTTTCTTAGATTGTGATTAAATTAGAACGGCTTATTCATTTTTCAGTCCAAGTGTATCAGAGAGTTATTGAAGAAAGTTGGTTTGGAGAATTCCAAACCGGTATACTTCTATTGTTACCGGATGTAAGTTGAATAAAGAAGATGATTCACTGAAAGATGATGGAAGTAATACAAATTAATGATTAGAGGACTATTATATATGACTTCTAGTAGACTAGATATTATGTATGTTGTATTCTTAGCAACCATATTTCCACAAGATTCAAAAGTATCACATGTTATGGTAATAAAAAGGATCTTTTGATATTTGAAGGTTACATAAGATTTTGGATTATGGTATCCAAAGTGTTCATATTTTAATGACAACTTACACTGATGCTGATCGGGATATATGTCTTGATAATTGGCGAAGTACTAATAGTGGATCTTATTTTATTGGCTCTCGGTTAGTTGCATGGTCAAGCAAGAAGCAATATTCTATGACATTATCTATTGATAAATCAACATACATTGCAACATCCTCATGTTGTACTCATGTATTATGAATGAAACAAACTTTGAAGGATGTTGGTATAACATTTGACAAACCAATCTCAATTATGTGTGATAATACTAGTGCCATAAACATTTCAAAGAATCCAGTGCAACATTCTAGAGAAAAACACATATCTATCAGATATCATTTCTTAAGGGAGAAGGTGTTGGAAAATGAGGTCAGACTTGAATATTTAACTACAAAGGAGAAAATTGTAGATATCTTTACAAAAACTTTGTGCAAGGATAATTTTGAGTATCTCAGGCAGAAGTTGGGGGTTCTTCCCTTTCCTAGTGTTCACTAATTGTATCGGTGTGTGCATTGGTCTGGTGCATTTCATACTTATTCTCTTTCTAGATCAATGGTTGGTGACTCCCTCTTAGGGGGATCTCTATGACTTAGTAAGGGGGAGTTTCAACCCTTTTTCATTGTTGTCAAAGGGGGAGAAGAAAAAATAAGGAGAGCATAGGACTTTGATGTTGATATCTCTTGATAGTGAGTTGTTCACTTTGTTATTGATGAATGTTGCCATTAATGAAAAAGGGGGAGATTGTTAGAATGTGATGTTGATGCTATCATTATTTTTGTAATTAATGGTTGTCATTGATGTTAACATATCCTATGCTTTGATGTAGGTTGGATGCTTTGGTGATATGGTAGACTCTGTACTAGATGATGTGACGTAGAGATTTATTTTTACCTATGTCGGTGCTAGTCCCATCTATTTTGCAACATATTATAATTTACATTTTTGAGTCTGGTCCTATTTGGAAAGTGGTCTTTCTGCTTTGGTTCAATTATTTTGCATTGTAACATATAAATTCTATTTGTTTGTTCTAAACTCTCAGTGATGGTGTAGTGTGCTATTGTGTGTGAGGCATGTTGTATTCAGTGAGGTGGTCCATGTTTCATTCCTTACAACCACAAGAGTGCTTCCATGTGACCTTATTCAAATTTGTTAAGCCAACCTTATTGTTGGCATGAATTGGTATAAGAGAGCGATGAATTTGTGATGCAAGCATGTATATAATATGTAAAGTGAATGTGAATCTGACAAGGGAAGATCTGTGTACTGATGTACATGCAAATTGGTGTAACCGATAGTTGGTACATCATTTTTGTGTTGCTGATTATTGGTGACACTGAATTCTTCATTTCTTATATTTTGGTAGTGATCCTAATTGTATTGGTAGTGAGTCTAATTGTACTGGCAGTGAACCTATTTGCATTGGCAGTGAGCCTAATTGTACTGGCAGTGAGCATAATTGTAATGACAGTGAGCCTAATTGTACTAGCAGTGAGTTTAATTGTATTGAAAGTGGTCCTTTTCTATTTTTTGGGTAGTTATCCCAACCGACAGTGAGCCTTACTTGTAGTGAGAAAACCCACAGTGATGCCTTGTAAAAATCATCTTACCTGGTGTCACGTTAACCTATCTTCTTTTCATGAGAATTAGTTTCTCCATGGTTTTTCCCATCTTGGATTTCCACATAAATTCTAGTGTTCATGGTGTTGATGTTTTATGCTTTCATGTTTATATCTATTATAAGTTTCTAATTGCTTAAAGTATTTACTGGTTCAGTGAAGTTTGTGAAAAGAGTTTTGAAATAACTAATTCATGCCCCTCTCATTCATTTATCCTATTCAATAGTCCACTTTTCATTCCTCCCCACCATGGGAATGTTTTGTCTAGACATATTTCAAATTATGTTCTTGATGAACGACTTGGTGATTTCATAATTGTAAGATCAATATAAATAAGAGGATGTTTGTGATGGATCGGTAAGGAGGTTGATTGAGAATAAGATCCGCTAGATAGAGTGCTAAGGTTTGGTGAAAGTGTGAAGTTGGGTCATGAGTAGAGTGTGTGTGTTGTTACTGTTAGACATTAGAGGTAGTGAGCCAAGGTTTTCTTCTAAAAATTGTACTACAATGGTGGATTTCCTACTCTCTTCTTTCTTAGGGTAGTGAGCTCACTTCCAGTGAGCATTCTGGTAGTGAGCCACCCTTTTTAAAAATTGCCTTAAACAATGTTTTTATTTATGAGAATAATTTTCTCCATGGTTTTCCCATATTGGGGTTTCCATGCAAAAATCTAGAGTTCATGGTGTATGATTCTTTTGTGTATTGTTTCATGTTTACATCTGAGTTGGTTAAGTGAACAAAGTATTAATCAGTTGATCTCAAATATGTAAAAATTGATGTAAATTTAATTAACAATTGATTCACCCCCTAGTTTTCTGGGATATTCTACATGGTATCAAAGCTTTGGTCCTAGATAGTGAGTCTAACCACTCAGGGAGATTCGATGATGCATAAATTGACCACTCCAACTTTTGCTGAATCTAACTATGGATTATAGAAAGTAAAGATGAGGGGAAATTTTTTTCTTTAAGTTAAAAGACTTGGAAAGCTGTGGAGAACAAATATACATTGCTAGAAAATGGACCTACTACTCTGGATGAGATTGAAGCCTATGAAGAAAATGAAAGAGAAATGTATGCTATTCTTAGTGCATTGTCTAAAATTGAACTAGCGAAGGTTGTTACATTAGAGTTTTCTTATGAAGTTTGGGAAAAACCAAAAGAAGCTTTATGAAGGAAATGATAGAGTTAAATAAGCTAAGATGCAAATTGCTAAAGGAAAATATCAAAATTTAAGGATGAAAGAAGGAGAAGATATAGTAAGCTACTTTCAAAAAATTAATAATGTTGTGAATGAGATTCACTAGTACATTTGACCTTATTTTTCGACCAAACAATGCGACCAACAAATAATTTTTTTTTGTTTGGTTGGATTATAGAAGGAAAGATTTGATTTTTTTTTAATCCATACCCGTGTTGGTCAAAATTTTGACCAACACAGGCATAAATTAAAAAAAAAAAGGGTTTCACATTTCATTTTTTAGCGCACAGCGAATTTGATCAAGAGCGAAGCGGGAAGGAGGAAGCACTATTTGGGGAAGCACTGTTTGGAATACACTATTTGGGGAAGCACTGTTTGGAATACACTATTTGGGGAAGCACAAAAAATTTGATCAAGGGCGAAGCGTGAAGGAGGAAGCACTATTTGGGGAAGCACAGTGAATTTGATCAAGGGCGAAGTGCGAAGGAGGAAGCACTATTTGGGGAAGCACTGTTTGGAATACAAAAGATTCATAGTTCGGAGTATGTTCCTTTTGTCTTCTCTTATTCTATTTGTGGCACTGTCGTTCTTGTGATGAACAGATAGCTTATTAACCCTACAAATTCATTTATACATGTTCATGGTGAAATTATTTTTGATGCATCCTCGGTATTTGTCATTCATTTAAATAGTTTATGTTTTTCATTATATTAGTCTCTCACGAACTGTTAGATGAATTAACATCCACTGCCAGTCCATTGATGCACACTATCCTCCCGAATTCATTTAATCTGTTTCAACCTAGTTTGTATTTTCACCATTGGATTGTCCATGCCACTAAATAAAAATCAAATTAGGGAAATATGCTTTAATTCATCCAACACTCAGAGCTATGGAGGTTGCCGAACCGCTTCAAGTTTGATGCCCTAGGCTAATCAAGTTTAGCATGTTTAGCCAGTGGGAGAAAGAAGGGAAAAAAATCTATAGTCGGTGGTGGATAGAGGTCAAGGAGTCGACCATGCCAAGACATTAGAAGGCCACAAAAACTTTCCCAATCATCTATGACTATTCCAAACACCCAACTTTGAACTAATCCATTAAACCCAAATCTAGCTTGATCACCTAGGGTTTGTGTTGAACTAGTTTGAAGTTGCCAGGATAGAATCAGTCACTCACTGTTTGGACTGTGAAGTGGTGATTGTAGAAGATTGAGACAAAAACATAAAAGATAATTGGGGAGTATTATCAGAGTATTCTATGTTAATCAGGTGCAATAGGGAATAACAGAGTTTCTTAGAAGGCAATTTGTGGATAGGATAGTTCCCTGAATTTGGAGGTATTCGAAGACTAAGACATTTGTCAAAATTAGTTGAAACCATTGTTCACAGTTTAAAGTGACATTCTCAATCGGTTGTGTAGTAGATTGGGCCTATTAAGCTTTAGTTTCCACCACTCTGCATCAGGATAATTGGTGGATAGGGTAGTTCCCTGGTTTAATCTTATTTCATAGTGCATCAAAATAATTGATCACTCCACTAAAATTATCATTGAGTGGTCTCATAAAAAGCTAAAGTAATATTTATCCATATGGAAGTAACCGACATAAATAATGATAATAATTAAGGAATAAAATTGAAGTTAATAGATATCAAAAATATACAAGATAAACTTAGGAGAGATATTTTCCATCAATCAAAAAAATTATCTAATACATCAAAATATTTTGCAAGAAAGTGACATGGAGAACATGATCCAAATGATACAACAACAACTATAGAGACAAATCGATTCAATAT
>MU228495.1:690834-708778 GCA_018584345.1 Thuja plicata | reverse complement strand
ATTGTGACCATGATGCCTACATTTATGTTTCTCAGATGTTGTGTCCCAGGATCCCTTATGACCCTTTATGACCCTTTACGATCCCTAAGAATACATCTTAGAGATCTTAAAGTGTCATAAAGGGTCAAAAGAGTGTCCTAGGAGGGACCAGATGAGCTTCCACCTTCACATGGTTGGCCTTGTTGAGTAGAGTATATTAAAGTATTCTCGAAACCAAGTGAAGCTCAAACTAACATACCTTGATTATTTAATCAATGCTAAGAGACACATGGAAGATGTGTGATTACTGAGGGGGTTTTCATTGATTGACTGCATAGGCAAGGAAGCACACGTGGCACCATAGGAGCTTTCACATTTGGGGATTTTATCATTCTACCTTTATGAGATCAAAACATTGAGCTTGTGTGTACAATTTTTATATTTACGCTGTGTATTTTTTTTATTTGGATCATTCTATAATATATATATATATATCTTTTTAACCAAAAATTAGTATTGGTCACTTTTTCAACGTTGGTCACTTTGTGATCGGTGTCAATTTTGATGAACTTTGGTCGCAAAGGAGAAACACTATGTTTGATGTTTCTACGAGACTTCTATGTGCTCGACGTTTGTTCTGACCACCGTTGGTCGCTAGATAAAAGGTTTGATCTGCGATTCTTCCAGCTTCAAGCAATTTTTTAGATGAAGATTCGGTCGATAATTCAATCACTACGAAGGTTGATATATCAATGATTTCTTTTCCTGTCGAATAAGCGACGAGAAAAGTTTGACGACAGTTTTTTTTGTCGATTCGACCAATGGGTCTCGAAAATTCGACTAATCCTCATTGAAAAATAGGGTAAAATTTACTAGTGATTATAAATATTGGCAACACTCTGGATGATAAGGATGTGATAGAAAATATTTTGATAACTTTATTGAAAAGCTATAGTGACAAGGTCTCAACAATTGAAGAAACTTATGATCTGGAAAAATTCACTAGAAAACAATTATTTGGCACTTTGAGCGCATTTGAAATGAGAAATTTTGGAAAAGACAAACACATATCTGAGACTTATTTCAAAGTGATAGTGACTGATGAAGATCGAGGAGATGAGAGCATGTAAGGAAGCTGAAGAAAGGAACTGGTAAGTATAAAGGTATCTTACCTCTTAAATGTTTTAGGTGTGGAAAATTTGGTCATATTTATACTAGATCTCTGGACAAAGGAACAAGACCAAAACTAAAATTCAATAAGAATGCATATTATGTGAATGAAAATAATAGTATCTTAGTTGATGAATTAGAAGAAGATGACTATTTATTTTATGTTGAAGAAGTTGAACCTGAACCTAAAGTTAGTAATGTGACATCCCCGGAAAGTAATACTAAATTTTTTGATGCATTACATGATGGAAAGAATAAGAATGAATGGTTGATTGACAATGGTTTATCTAATCATATGACTAGTGACAAAAGTAAGTTTGTGAAACTTGAAAAACATGGTGGTGGATCTGTTAGATTTGGAGATGATTAGACTGCAAAAATTGTTGGAATAGGTTCTATTACTTTTAATGGGATACATAATAATGATAATGTGTACTATGTAAAGGGATTGCATCATAATATTTTAAGTTAGATAGATGTGAAAAAATGGGTACAATGTTGTCTTTTTGGATGATGGTTGTGTGATATGGAAAGGATCCAAAAATGTTATTGTTGCAGGAAAAAGAATTGGAAGAAATATGAATATGCTGGATGCTTCTAAAAGGCATTACCTATTATCACAAATTTATGAAAGTTGGCTATGGTATCAAAGGTTGTGTCACACCTACTATGACAATTTGATGAATATTAGCTTGACAAGGGCAGTAAGAGATCTATGAAGATTAATCAAATCAGATAATAGTGTTGTTGAACAACCCGAATAACTATGGGGGGGGTGATCAGTTATCATAAACTATTTTTCTTAATTTTTATTGATCCGAAAAACCTTAATTCAATCAAAAAAATAAAATTTATATGAACATGTAAGCACATAAGAACACCATACACATTGAACACTAGATTTTTACGTGGAAAACCCAAAATGGGAAAAACCACAGAGAATGCTATTTTTTAATTATGAAACACTGGTTAAGGTGACAATTGTTAGAGTGATTTTACACAGGGTGGCTCACTACCAAGTTGCTCAATACAGGGGGGCTCATTGTGTGGCTATCACAACTAACAGAAAAAGGCTCACTGTCAAGAGAAGAATAATGAAAAGGAAATCCACCATTGAAAAAATGTCGCCAGTTGCAACACCAGAATAACGCTATGGTCTGCTACCTCTGGTAACACACTATTTCATACTTAGTAATATTTGGATATTTCTTTTCAGATTTGCATCCTTCCACACACCTCAACAACTAACATAATCATATTTTACTTATACTTTTCCATTCCTTCATAATCTTCTAATTCATCCAAGCACAATTTGAATTTATAATCCTCTAAGTTGACCAACCACAATTTGCATTAGGTCACCATAAAACATTCCTATGGTGGAAAGGAATGAAACATGGACCCCACAAAGAATCCTCACTCAAAATAGCACACTACCCATTTATAATAATATCTAGAACCAAAGAATATAATTTACACACTATAATACAAACTATATTTCCAAAGACCGTTAACCAATTTGCAAATCGGTCCAAACCTAAAAGAGTGCACCTCATTATGTTACAATATGAATGGGAGTAGGATAAACATGACCAAAGAAAGATCATTATAGAACAATATCCAAAGCACACCAATTTAGATCATTAAAGCATCAAAATAGAACCTCATTCGATCAACCAAGGTGTGTTGACATCAATGACAACCATCAATGGCAACAAAAAAAAACATCACATGCACAATAAGTGTTTACAGAGAATATCAAGAGGGAGAAAAAATAGAGGAAAAAAACTATTGGCTACAAGACCATTGGATTTAGTATACATAGACTTATTCGATCCAACCAGAATAAGGGGTCTACAAGGTGAAACACATTTTATGCTCTCAATTTATGATCATTCTAGAATGACTTGGGTTACATTCAAGTTAGTCAAAGCTAGAGTTGACAATAAAGTTGATAGAAAAATAAAACACTTGAGATCTGATAGAGGAGGAGAATTTTTTAGTAATGAATTTAAAATCTTTCGTGAGATGCATGGAATTAGAAGAATATTGTTTTATCCTTGGACATTGTAATAGAATGATGTTATGGAGAAATTGGACAAGACTATACAAACATAGTATGAATTTGACGTGTCCTTGTAAATGTAGACCATTGAAGGTAAGAATAAGGATGTCATTATTTTTGGTATTGAACCTAAGACCATCTAAGAAGTTTTTTGTAGTCTGAGCTAGATGAAGGAAATGAGAGATGAACTGAAATAGATTGAAAAACATCCAATTTTGGAACTTGTTCCCAATCTAGAAAAAAAAATGTTATTGAAACCAACTGGGTGTTCCGTAATTAAATGGACAAGGATGGACATATTTATAGAAACAAGGAAGGATTGATATGCAAAGGCTATACTCAGATTGAGGGAACTAATTTTGAAGAAATTTTTATTACTTGAATGGAAGTTGTCAGTACATTTTTGGCATTTGCATCATTCAAGGATTTTATAGTTTATTAGATAGATGTGAAGTTGATATTGTTGAATGAATAAAAAAAAGAAGAGGTTTACAATGAACAACCATAAATATTTAAGTTATCAAATGATCCAAACATTGTTTCCATACTAAAAAAGGCTTTGTATGAGTTGAAGCAAGCTCCTAGAGCTTGGTATGGAAGATTGGATAAGTATTTGCTAGATCAAAACTTTTAGAAAGGATAACTAACATTAAAATTTATTTCAAATTTGAATAAAAAACTCTTAGTAGTTATGGTTCTTATGGATGAATTATTATTTGGAGGAAATGATGGGATGCACAAGTATTTTGTTGATCAAATGCATAATGAATTTGAGATTTCCATTATTGGTGATTAAATTTCTTTCTAGGATTGCAAGTGAATCATAATAGTGAAGGAATTTTTATCTTGTAGTCAAAGTCTATAAAAAAAATGTTGAAGAATTTTGGACTTGAAAATTTCAAACCAATGTGTACTCCTATGACTACCAAGTGTAGGATGACTAAAGGAGGAAAATACTCCAAATTAAATGTAATAAGATATAGATAAATGATCAGAGAACTACTAAATTTGAGTGTTACCAGACCGAATATCATGTATGATATTTTTATGACAACTAGATTCCAACAAAAACCAAGAGTTTCACATGTTATTATAGTAAAAATGATCTTTAGATATTTGAAAGAAATATAGGAATTTAGATTGTGGTATCCCATAGGAACATGCTTTACTCCAAAATTTAACACTAATGTAGATTTCTTTCATAGTTTTGACGATGAGAATCGTACTAGCAGTAGAGCATTTTTCCTTGGCTCCCTGTTGGTTTCTTGGTCTATTAATAAGCGAGCTTTTGTATATTTTTCCTATGCAAAAGCTTAATATATTGTTGCTGCATCATATTTCTCAAAGGTACTTTGGATGAAACATATCTTGAAGGATATCGGTCTAGTGTTTAATGAACCAATCTCAATCATTTGTGATAACACCTGCATATTACATTTGGTACAACACTCCACATTGAGACATGTTCTAATCTAGTATCTCTTCTTGAAGGAAAAAATTTTAGACTATGAAGTAGATCTTGTGTATACATCCACAATAAAACACATTTCAGATATCCTAATAAAATCCTTGTGCAAATATACTTTTGAGTATCTCCAGGAGAAGTTGGGGGTATTACCCCTTCCTAGTTCAAACTAAGTATCTTTGGCACTGCATTTGTCCAGGGACCTTACTACACATTCTTGGTCTTGAATAATGTATGGAGCTTCCCCTTAGGGGTAACTATGTGTGTTGTCTACCTTTGTCCTTGATGTCAAATGGGGAGAGATTGATTGAAAATGCTATGTGATGAGATTGTGTTCAACTATGAAATTATTTTTGTTGTTGATGGATGTTTCCATCAATGAAAAAGGGGGAGATTTTTGATAGGGAGAGTTTTTTTTTAATGTTCTAGTACTTATGTTGCAAAGGTTGTTGTTGATGTTGCAGTATTGATGTTGCAAATGTTTTTTGTTGATGGATGTGTAGAAAATAAGGCATCAAGCAACTGAGAGGAAGTAAGATGCTGATTATAAGGAGAGTACCTAAAAGTAGGCACACTTCCACACCAAAGTTAATAAGGTGTCTTACCTATTTCTCCTTTTACTTACACTTGGTTAAGTGTGTATACTGCAGTGCTGATTGCTTCTCTCCAGAACATATGAAAGACATTCGTTTCAAACATCATAGTCCCACTAGTGTCTAGAACTAATATATTATTTCTCACCACCACTTCATTCTGTTGTGGGGTCCATGGAGTAGAAAACTATCTCTTTATTCCATGTATCTCACAAAAAGTGTTTAACTTACCTGATGTAATTATCCTCTATTAGATCTCAAGCACTTCAACTTCTTTCCTGTTTGATTCTCAAGCATGAACTTGAAGATCTTAAACTTGTTAAAGGATTCAAAATTTTCTCTCAATAAATTCACCCATACCATCCTTGAGTAATCATCAATAAGAAACATAAAGTATCTGTCACCTTGCAAGCTTCTTGTCTTAGCCAGACCACACAAGTCAGTATGAACAAGATCTAACAATCCATTAGACTTTTCATATTTGGAATGAAAAATAACTCTTGTTTTCTTTCCTAACTAACATTCCTTACAAATAGAATTGGTAGGCTTCTTCATTCTAGGAAAATATCTAACAAGAGAAGTAGTACTTATAGAAACAATGTTATAAAAGTTTACATGACATCCTTTTGTGCAACAACCAAATTTCATCTATTTGAACAATCAAGAAACTTCTCATACTAGTATTCAAATGAAAAATCTTACCTTTTGTATTGGCTCCTGTTTCTATCTCTATTCTAGAGTTATTAAATATTTTGCATGAGTCATTCTTTAAATGTAGGTCATATACTTTTTTCATCAACTTCCCAACACTTAGAAGTTTATCTTTCAAACCTTCGACATACAATACATCATCAACATTATTCTTACCATCTAGAGAAATAGAACCTCTTCTTTGATCATACCACCAAAATTATCTCCCCATATTACCATACCACCATCATACTTCTAAAAAATCACAAATTTTTCCTTATCACCATTCATATGGTGAGAGCATCCACTGTCTATCACATGTTCATCCTTCTTAACAACTTGAGAAGAAAGGGCTTTTTATTCAACAAAACAATCAGTAGAACTAGTAGACATGGGATATATAGTCTCAGAATCTTCTTCTTTAATAGCAATGAAAGAACTAGTGTGCTTCATATTATCAGATTTAGTACCTTATTCCTTGATAACAATGAAAGGAATGGTAGGCATAGAATATGCAGGCTCAATATCCTTATCTTTGAAATCATAGAGTGTGAAATTATCATCATTCCTATTAGCACCATCAAATTCATCATCTAAAACTGTAAAAGGACCTTTAGGTCCTCTCCTTGAAATAAAAATTTTCAAAATTTGAATCTCTCTTTCTTCTTCTTCAATTTACTTCATAAGTTACTTGATCTCCTTCTCATATCTTTACATCCTTCTTAAGAGTCCTTTACTTTGATTTGATCTCTACATATTCTTCTTATAAGCTGTCATCTTTGGATCTCCCTCAAGCTGTTAAACTTCCTCTAAGGGACTTAGCCCTGATACCAATTGTAGAAAATAAGGAAGCAAGCAACTAAGAGGGGGGGGTGTGAATCACTTTCTCCCAAAAACTTAAACACTTTATAAATCTTAAACCCTTATACCTTAAAAACCTTATGCATGCAATCGTTATATCTGATTTATAATGATGTGAGAAAGTAAACACAAATAAGAAAACATCCACAACACATAACACTAGAATTGTTTATTGTGGAAACCAAAATTAGGGAAAAATTCATGGTGGGGATTGAATCCACAATAAGACTAATACCTTGTTAGAAGTATAATATTATTACAAATAAGGAATGCACATTCATTCAGGCACACTTCCTAGAGCTCACTTCTCAATTAGTCATGGGATCCAACCCTGAAGAAGACTCACTCTCACACAAACACAAATAATACTATAATATGATGAATTTTTGAGTTGTATAGTAGCATCTACTTATGCCCTTTTTAGGTCCATTGAAGTACAATCGAATATGCTTTTTCAATTCTCTTTGACTCCTTCAGATGATAAATTCAACCTTCACTAGATCTCCACAACTTCTCCACAAGAAAACCCTAGTGTACAATGAATTCAAGGTACATAAAATAAGGAGGAAATTGAGGAAGAAAGTAGTAGATGTAAATGAGTTTATAATTTTACATATCAAAAGAACTCAACAAGCTACTTATGTAGAGCCTTTGGAAGTCGGCGAATCTAGTTGTGTACCCACACCTACTATGGCTAGGAAGAAAAGAAGTACAACAAAATAGAAGCCTCAGATACCTCAACCTAAAAAATAAATCAAGAGGAAGAAAATTGAGGATAAGAAGAAGACAAAAGAAAAGAAAAATAAATAAGAGGAAATCATAGAAGATGATGAGGAGACTGAGTCTGATGATGAGGTGAAGAAGTTAAAGAAGAAAAGAGCCTCACTAGTTACCAAGCCTAAACCATTTGAAGAGAATGAACAAGTAAGTAAGAATACCAATTATGTTGTTAGGAGTATCAGATCACATGTTAATCTAAAGCCATTATTGAAATTATTTGATAAGTTTGATGATGAGGAAAATAAAGTAGTTGAAGAGGCAGTGGTAAGATAACTTTATAAGTTTAAAAAGGCACTTATTGAAACAACATATAACATATCCAAGAGTCTCTAAAAACTTTTAGATGCTAGGGAATCATATGCTTTGGTAGAAGATACAAGACTAAGAGAAAATTTATTAATTGATCTTTGTTAGGTCATAGAAAATGAAGAAGTGAAACAAATTATTAAGAATACAGAGAAAGAGTTCAGGAGAAAACATAGAATGAACAAACTGATGGTCGGAAAGTTAAAGGAAATGTATGATGAGACAAAAAAGATAATGTGAGAATATCTTGAAAGAAACAAATATGAAGTGAATCCTAAAGATAAGGTGTAAGAACTTGTGCACCTAAAATTGGATTACACACAATTGATGTCCCTAAATATAAGGAGGTGGAACAAAAAGAAGAAGTGAATGATCAAGATGTTCCTGAAATTGATGTGATGGAATTTCCTGAGGTTAGGATAGAACAAGAAGAGGTGACATAAAGAAAGAAAGAAAGAAAGAGAAGACATAGAAAGTGAAAATGACAGTGAAGTAGTGGAGAAAGGAAAAGCAAAAAAAGTAGAGGATGTTGAACCACTTGATCAAAGTCCACCATTAGCGGAAAAACCTGAGGAGGCATAGGAAATTAAGGTGGTAGTGTAAAAGGATATGAAAGGAAAGGGAAGGAAAGAGACATTGTCAACGCAGTGAAAGATTTCATGGAAAATGACAGTTTGGAATATGTTTCAAAGCTGTCACAAGGACTAGTCGATTTGTTAGTCCTTTCACCCCTTCAGAAGCTCAAAATAGCTCAATTTGCTAAGGCCAAAGCAAGGGAAGAAATTATGAAGACACACTTTGAAGACAAAAAAAATTTTAAGCAGGCATCCGATATACTTGAGAAGTTGGTGCCAAATTTTGTCAAGAGCCTAATCAATGTAGTAAGTACTCAATTTGAGTCATTTGAGATTAAAGTTAGAAGTGATTTTGATGAGAAAAGGTTCAATGAGTTGAAAGGTACAATATCATATGACAAATTCATCTTACAAACCAACATTAAGGGCATTCATGATTCTCTGAAAGAAGGTGGTAATATATACAAGTCATGTATATTAGCTTCAAAGTTTGTTGGAGATATAGCGAAGAAAATAAAGGATTGTAAGCTGAAATTGGAGCAAATAGATTAATCATTTGACCCCTTGAATGCTTCTGCAGATGACATGGAAGGGAAAGAAATAAATTTACTTTAAAATATTAAGGTTCTAGAGAAGGAGAAGGACAAGATTATTGAAAGAGTGGGAGAGATTAGAAGTTTGATTTAGCCCAAACATCAAACTTTGTTTAGTGCAGTGAATGAGGCACAAGATTCCTTAGCAACATCAGCCCCAGTCAACTTACAAGTGGTAGAAGAAAAGGTTTTCTTATTCAACATACACATATAATTTTTGAGCATTCTCAAATAGGGTTGGGAAAAGGATTTGAAACTACTAAAGATAATTTGTGCAATTATCTTTAAACTGATGTTATAAGTTAGAAATTTTTTGTATTTACATATAAGTTATGTATATAAGTTTTTGTATTCAAATTCCAAGGGAGAGTATAGGAAATTTTGATATGCCTTTACCATTGATGTTAAAGGGGGAGTGTAGGAGAGTGAAAAATGTGCATTTTATGCTCAGGGTGAGTTATGGTAGACTTATGTTAGAATATTTTTGGATCAATTAAGTTCTGAGTTGTAGGAAATTTTGGACACTTACTCATTTTTCACTAAGTGTTGCCATAAATCCAAAAGGGAGAGATTGTTGGAATGAAAAACTGCATAAAAGATTTGATGTTGTCATTGATGATAAATAAACACCATTTCCACATGTGCATAATAGTTGAAGATTATAATGGAAGTCAGGATCAAAATTTGGCTAAGTATGAAATGAAGACAGAGTGGTACAGAAAAAGGCCCGGTGTTCCTTTCCAAGTAAAAATATTTTGTCACGCATCTAAGGGAAGCATTTTGGATGTATATAGATGCAAATTCCATAATTTTAAGGTATGGTGATACATTGTGTGTGAATTAGAAAGATATCAACATAGGTATTTTTGTTTACCAAGAATAATAGTAAAATTATGATGAAAAATTCATCGACATATGAGTTAAATTGTTTTTGGAGCTAATTTAAACAATGTTTTAGTTATTGAGCCAACATGTATGGATGATTGTGAATGAGTGTTTTGGTGGGAAATGAATTTGAATTGAGGATTTTGTTGACTTGGTCAAAACATGTTACATTTCCCTAGAATAGTTTTGGAGCTGACATTGGGAGATCAAATTTATGGATGAGTACCTATAAAATTAAAAAATTGTGGTATGGAGATATAGTTGGAGGATAGTTGATGTGTGTGTGAAGTGCACAAATTTTTTATGTTGGATTTGAAGCAGGAAAGTGTGATCTGATAATCTAATTAGTGAAGAGAAGGAAAACAAGGCAGTTAGAGGTAAAAGTGAATCAGATCAAAGTATGTGCTAATATGGAACTGTAAAAAGACATTATTTGATATTATTTTAGCAGTTCAAAATTCCTTGATCATTGTTGTGATCTTTTAAGGAAGTGAGACTTCTTGTAAAGGGTTTTATCCCTAGTTGTATTCAAGTAGTGAGCTCTAGGAAGTGTGCCTGAATGCCAGTGCATTCTTCATCATTGTAAGACAGTATTCTACAAATTATTATCTTTTGGGTGTCATTGTTGATGACAATTATTCAATTGTGTATTGTCATTGATGTTTACAAAAGTACAGTGATGTTTACACAAATTTCTAATCCTATCCGAGGACAGTCAATTCATTCCAAGCACTCTTGGGCATTGAAGAAGATAAAAGTGATTTTTAGTTCTAACCGAGTTCACTCAGGCATTACAGTGTTTGTTGGGCATTGAAGGATTTCAGTGTTGACCGAGTTAAATAGTTAGTGTCAGCCGACTAACAATAGTTTATATTTTATGGATAATTGGTTATATGCAGCCGATAGACATGAGCTTTATTATTTATTTGGAAGTTTATTAAGGCCGACTTGACAAGGATTATCATTTTTATATAAGGTCAAGTTTGGATTGAATATGTGAAAAAAAGTAA
Source organism: Thuja plicata (assembly GCA_018584345.1). NCBI lineage: Eukaryota > Viridiplantae > Streptophyta > Pinopsida > Cupressales > Cupressaceae > Thuja > Thuja plicata. The sequence goes on along the minus strand of MU228495.1, from coordinate 697,806 downwards.
GAAGAGATATGTGTTTATGACATGAAGAGTGAAGGCAAAATCAGTTGGGATTATGATTGAGGACAAAACACATAGAACTGCAACAGAATATCCAATCAGTGAGAATCAAGTAATTAAATCTAAAACAGAGATTTGAATAAGAAAAGACAGTTGCTTATCAAAAAAGGTCAATCCATTGTTACTTTCTAACAATTATAGCAGTGATCAAAATCTCTTAACAGAGTAGACTTAGTAGTCTTTTGTAAATCCTCTCACAAGGTGACATTTTTGCATTTAAGTGTTTGAAGACCTCTAACAAGGCCACTTCTTACAGGGTGATTAAATCCTCTAATAGGGTCACAACTAATAGTGTGTTATTGTAACCTTTAACAGTGTTGGCTCCTAACATGGCTCACTTTAGAAGAGTGAAAAATAGTGACTAGTTGCAATTGGTGGTTTTACCCATATTGGGTTTCCACGTTAAATCTTGGTGTTATCTGTGTACATGTTATTTTATTTATGGTTTATGTTTATGCAATTAATTATTAAAGGATAATCACAGTTAATATCTTAAGATTTCTATGTTAACCAAGTGAGAGTAGAATATCTGTGTTAATCGAGCAACAATGAATTTTTTTTTAAGACATCTAAGGGACTTGGATTTGTTATTGTGGTAACTGATTCACCCCTCCCCTCTCAATTACTCAACTCATTTCCAACAATTGGTATCAGAGATACAAGTGCTTATAGGGAAGGTTTCAAGGCCTAAGCTAAAGATCAGAGATGTCTTACAGAAGGGAGATCCCTAAGCTTAACAAAGAGAATTTTGCTGCATGGAAAAATTTGATGAGGCTACATCTATCTACTATTGGAGATACTGGTTTGCAATTCTTGGACCATAGGTATGTGGAACCACCGAGACCTTTGACTATGGATCATATGATAGACATGAAGCATCATAACATAATGATGATTAATATAGCCTCTGCACTCAGCTATTCTGAATTTGATGAAGTCAAGGACTACCCTACTGCCTTGGATATGTGGAATAAACTGCATGATATTCATTGGAGGAGATGTCAATGTAAAGAGAGCCAAAGCAAAAAGTCTCCAAGGTCAATTTGATCAGATGAAAATGAAAGAAGGAGAAGACATTACAAAATACAGTGAAAGAATTAAGAAAAGTGTCAGTGTCATCAGAGCTTTCAATGGAGTGATTGAAGACACAACAGTGGTTAGTAAGGTATTGAGGACTTTACTTCCTATCTATGCAATTAGAGTTTTAGCTATTCAAGAGATGAGATGCAGTAATGGTATAAATCTAGATGGATTGGTTAGAAGACTTACAACTTTTGAATTGGATAACTTTGACAATTACTCTCATAATCCTAGCAATCTTGATTCTGCATTCAAAGTTAAATTAAACCTTGGAAAGATGAAAAGAATACAGATTGACAATGACAGTGATGATGAATCTGATGACGAAGATCTGGAAATCATTGAAGCATTACTTGTAAGGAGAGCTGCAAAATAAAAATGACAGTACAAAGGAAGAATACCATTAATTTTATTTTCATGTGATGAGGTTGGTCACATTGCTGCTAAGTGTCCAAACAAGGAAGACAAAAGTGAGAAAAAGTTTAACAAGTACAAAGGCAAGAAAGATTTCAAAAGCTACAATGACAAAGGTAAGAAATCTTCTTATATTACTAAATATTCTGGTAGTGATGAAGATGAAGATGAAATGGTTTATATTTCTATTAAGGATGAGTCAGATAATGAAAATACAACACTATATTATCATATTAGAAAGAATGACACTTGGATAATTGATAGTGGTTGTTCTCACCACATAACTGGTGAAAAAACCAAATTTGAACATCTTGAGCACTATGATGGTGGGAGTGTAAGTTTTGGGAATAATGAACCCTGCTATGTGAGAGGTAAAGGTTGTATTGCTTTAATAGAAGGAATCAATGTGATAATGCTTATTGGGTTGAAGGACTAAGGCACAATATACTAAGTGTGGCACAACTGAATAACATTGGTTTCAAGGTAGAATTCATGAATGGTAAGGTCAAGCTCCTGGATGGTAAGGGAAAACTAGTTGGAACTGGCAGGCACACAAAAGGTAATCTATTTTATCTTGATCTCAATGAAAGTTCATGTTTTATTGCACAAGTAGAAGAAAGATGGTTATAGAATAAAAGGTTATGTCATGTGAAATTTGATAACCTGGTTAACATAAGAAATAACAAAAGAGTAAGAGGAATTCCTATTATGAAGAAACCTGAATTAGCAATATACAAACAATGTCAAATTGGGAAGATGGGCAAAACTAGCTTCAAGAGAAAAAAATTACAATACAGAAGAAGTTTTGGAATTGGTACATACTGATTTATGTGGACCAATTACAACAACAAGTTACACAGGTGAGAATTATTTCATTCTATTTGTTGATGACCATTCCAGAATGATGAATGTTATGTTTCTCAAAGAAAAATTAGAAGCTTTTCAGAAGTTCAAGTGGTACCTTGCCAGAGTTGAAAAAGAAACAGGAAAGAAACTTAAATTCTTAAGATCTCACAAAGTAGGATAATTCATCTCTAATGAATTCAATGAATTCTGCAATGAAAGAGGAATCAAAAGGCAAGTATCTGCCCCAGGTACTCCACAACAGAATGGGATAGCATAAACAAGGAAAGGATCCATTATGGATTGTGCAAGATGATTGGAAATAATGTTGCTACCAAATACCAGAAGGAAGCCATCAACACTGCAATTCACACCTTGAACCGAGTTCAGCTAAAGAAAGGTACTAAGAAGACATCTTTTGAATTATGGTATGGCTATAAACCTAATGTTCATTATTTAGAAGTATTTGGTAATAAATGTTACATCTTGAAGGAAGAAAGAAATGGAAAATTTGATGTAAAAGGTGATGAAGGTATATTCCTAGGCTACTCCAGCAAAAGCAAAGCATATAAATGCTTGAATCTTTCTACTCATAAAGTTATAGAAAGTGTCCATGTAAGGATTGATGAGTTTTCTGAAAGAGGTGAAGAATAGAGAAATAAAGAGCCTGAGGATTATAGAAACTCTGTGTATTATGAACCTGATACTATACCTAAGACACAAGCAATGGTGATTGGACAACATCCCTCTCAACCATTGAATTCATATGCATAAACTCAAATAGTTCAACCTAAGTTACAGCCTGTGCAACCCAAGCCGCTGGTAGAGGAAACTGAGTCATAGATTAAAGGAAATGAGTCACAAACAGAGGTACCCAAGTCTCAAACAGAGGTGCCTGAGTCTCAGATAGTGGAACTTGAGTATCAGACAAAAGAATGGAACATAACTTTTGAGCATGGTGAACCAAGTGGAACAAGCCTAGAATCAAGAAGGAAGGATCCTGTACTTGCAAAATATGTCAGAAGGCATCATGCACCTCAAAAAATAATTGGAGATCAGACAGAAGGTGTAATGACAAGGAACAAAATTAAAGGTATGTGTTTGCATAGTGAAATTGAAACTAGAACTATTAAAGATGCATTGAATGATGAAATTTGGATCGAAGCAATGAATGAAGAGATTGAAAAGAACAAAACCTGGACTCTTGTACGTAGACCAAAAGATAAGAATGTGATTGGTACTAAGTGGGTTTTCAAAAACAAGATGAATGAAAAAGGAGAAGTTTTCAGAAACAAGATGAATGAAAAAGGAGAAGTTTCCAGAAACAAGGCAAGATTAGTATGTAAAGGATATGCTCAAGAAGAGGGTATTGATTATGGAGAAAATTTCTCTCCTGTTGCAAGACTTGAAGGAGTCAGAACTCTTCTGGCATATGAAGCACACAAAGGATACAAGGTATATCAAATGGATGTAAAATCTGCATTCCTAAATGGAATTCTTGATGAGGAAGTCTATATTGAGCAACCTGAAGGTTTTATAGATCCTTGCAAAAGGAATATGGTTTGCAAACTACACAAAGCATTGTATGGACTAAAACAAGCTTCTAGAGCCTGGTATGAAAGATTGCATGGTTACTTGATAAGTATTGGATTGTAGAGAACTAATGATAATAGTAGCTTATATGTCAAAGAAGGACATCATAACAAGATACTATTAGCAAAAATATTTGTGGATGATATATTGTTTATTGGATATGATGACTTATGCAAAGCATTCTATGAATCTATGATTAAGGAATTTGAGATGTCTATGTTTGGTGAAATAAAATTCTTTGTTGGTTTACAAGTTTATTAGATGAAGGATGGTATCTACTTTACCCAATCTAAATACATCAAAGAGATACTGAAGAAATTTGGGATGGAAGAATCCAGACTAGTTGGAACACCTATGCCTACTAGACATAAGTTGTCTAAGGATGATGATTCAAAGGAAGTAAACCAGACTACCTACAGATCCATGATTGGTAAACTTCAATATGTTATTCACACTAGACCTGATATTGCATTAGCAGTTGGTATTGTTGAATGTTTTTCAGCTAATCCTAGAGAGAATCATTTGATGTCTATCAAAAGGATTTTGAGATATCTTAAGGGTACTAAAGATTATGGATTATGGTATAAGAAAGGAGGAAGCTTTGATTTGAAGAATTTTACTGATGTTGATTGGGCTAGAAGTGTTGATGACAAAAAGAGCACAAGTGGTGGAGCATTATTTCTTGGAAAGAGGTTAGTCTCATGGACAAGCAAGAAATAGAACTACATTTCTCAATCTACATCAGAAGCATAGTATGTTGTTGCAACAGTGAATTGTTCAAATATCATATGGTTCAAACGATTGTTGTCAGGTATGAAGAAAGAAATCAAAGAACCAGTCATTATCTATTGTGAAAACACCAGTGAAATTAACATTTCAAAGAACCATGTGATGCATACTAAGACTAAACACATTGCAATAAAGTATCATTTCTTGAGAGAATTGGTTCAGGACAAGGAAGTAAGATTGGAATATGTGAATACTAAACAACAAATTGCAGACATTTTCACAAAACCATTACATAAGGATGCATTTTTGTATCTTAGAGGAAAGCTAGGGGTGATTCCCCTAACTGAGGCTCACTAAAATATAGTGTAGTGGTGCATCAACCAAGCTACAGAACAAACTTAACATGTTCATGCAGATATTTAGAGCTTATTGCATATGAATTAGTACAAACAAGTACATTACAACTTCATTTGTGTTATATATCAGTTGGTGTCTTTGGAATTGGTTGTCAAACAGGGAGAGTTATTGATGTCATAAAGATTACTGAGGGAGAAATTTTTATTAGAAACAGAGAATAATATAAGAGGGAGAAATCTATATTTTAGTGATTGTGAAGACGAAGGGATTTTTTGGATGATAATGAAAATGAAGCTAAGGACATTAATAAAATTTCATTCTTATGTCTGTTACTCTATAATTCTTTGTATTATGACATTTTGTGTTGTCATCAATGCCAAAGAGGGAGATTTTTGATGACAATTATTCAATTGTGTATTGTCATTGATGTTTACAAAAGTATAGTGATGTTTACAAAAATGTCTAATCCTATCTGAGCACAGCAAGTTCATGCCAAGAACTCTCAAGAATTGAAGAAGACCAAAGTGATTTTTAGTTCTAACCGAGTTTACTTGGGCATTACAGTGTTGGTCAAGCGTTGAAGGATTTCAGTGTTGACTGAGTTAAACAGTTAGTGTCAGCCAACTAACATCAGTTTATATTTTATGGATAATTGGTTATATGCAGCCGACATACATGAGTTTTATTATTTATTTGGAAGGTTATTATGGCTGACTTGACAAGGCTTATCATATTTATATAAGGTCAAGTTTGGATTGAATATGTGAAAACAAAAGTAAGAATAAGAGATATGTGTTTATGACATGAAGATTGAAGGCAAAATTAGATGGGATTATGATTAAGGATAGAACACACAATACTGCAACATAATATCCGATTAGTGAGGATAAAGTAATTAAATCCATAACATAGATCTGAATTAGAAAAGATAGTTTATTATCAAAATAGGTTAATCTATTGTTACTTTCTAACAATTGTAGTAGTGATCAAAATCTCTTAACAGAGTAGACTTAACAGTCTTTTGTAAATCCTCTCACAAGGTGACATTTCTACATTGAAGTGTTTGAAGACCTCTAACAAGGCCACTCCTTATAGGGTGATTAAATCCTCTAACAGGGTCACACCTAACAATGTGTTATTGTAACCTTCAACAGGGTTGGCTCCTAACATGGCTCACTTCAGAAGAGTGAAAAACAGTGACTAGTTGCAATTGGTGGTTTTTCCCATATTGGGTTTCCATGTTAAATCTTGGTGTTATCTGTGTACATTTTATTTTCTTTATGGTTTATGTTTCTTCAATTAATTACTAAAGGATAATCATATTTAATATCTTAAGATTTGCTATGTTAACCGAGTGACAGTGGAATATCTGTGTTAACCTAGCAACATTGACAATTTTTTTTAAGACATCTAAGGGACTTAGATTTTTTTTTTGTGGTAACTGATTCACCCATCCCCTCTTAGTTACTCAACTCATTTCCAACAGTCATCCCCACCATGGTTTCCCCCTGTAAGGTGTGAAAATGTCTTTCTTACCAAAATGTAAAAGGAAGGATTGAAATAGAGATATACTTATTGAAAATGTATAATGTGTTAAGAAAGAATGGTTTGATAGATTATTAATTATCTTGAAATGCAATGCTTGAAATAGGAAATGTGTTGATGTGTAAATTATTCTTTGAGTTGCCTAGATTGTATTGAATTCCTTAACTTGAATTGAATTTTATTGATTGTATATTGCAATTGTGATTAGGGAGAAGATAAGATGTTCTTCTTTTATTCCCAAATGCACAAATGGGAGATCCAAGTTGATCAACCCCAAAGAAGGGCTAATGCACAAATGAATCAACTATTTGGAAAGGAGAATAACAAAGGAGATACCTTAAATTATGTTAATTA
>MU228495.1:674407-690086 GCA_018584345.1 Thuja plicata | reverse complement strand
TGAATTCTTGAGAGGAAGACTTGAACACCTTGAGAGCTTGGAAATGGATGCTTGAACCTTTTTGCTTCTTGACAAAATCTTGATTAGAGCTTTTTGCACTTAGAAGACTTAGAGAAAATGAGAGAGAGAGAGAGAGAGAGTTCCTTTTATATGAAATAAGGGCACAATATTCTAAGGAGGTAGACATAGGAGGATTAAATTCCCATTAAATCCTTTACCCCTAGGAGAGGACCTATATTAAGTATAATTTAGGAATCAACGCTTTGGAACCTAAAATAGTCGACTCGAAAGAAGGAAAACTAAATTTTTGATGACCCCCGGCAGCCAACAAGCTTCCTATTTTGAAAGGGGGACCATATTTAGGGTCGAGGTCAACCCTAACCTAGGTCAAGGTCAAGGTCAACCTTGACCCAAGGGGTCAGAACCCCTAGAAAATATGCCAGGTGGGGTAGGAGGTGCCCAGAGAGGCCCAATCAAGGTCCTGAACCAACACAGAAGCATGAGACGATGCAGAAATAGGAGGACAATATGATGGAGGTCAAAAACATCCCGTAAGGAGGGCTAAATTCTCTTAACATGGAAGTGCTTCCATTTTAAGATGATACACCCCCCTAACAGGGTCTCCATGATAAAAATCTACATGTTGTGGTGTGATGTCTATTTTCTTTATGCTCTTACATATTTCATTTCAGTTTATATTATTTTCAGTTGTGGATCAGATTAGAATCAATTTAATAAAAGTTAAAACTTGCAGAACACTGATTCACCCCCCTCTCGATGTTATCTCCATCTAATAGTGGTTGTTATACACCAGAGGAAGTGAGTCAAGGGTTTCTTCTAGAATTTTTACTATAGTGTTGAATTTTTAATATATTTACATTGATATTCATCCATTCAAGTATTAAACTATGGAAGACAATGAGTACTGTCTAGATCAATGCATATATGAAGGAATCCAGGTTATTCATATCCTTGATCCAAGGTCAAGACAACATCAAAGATCACATTCAAGTATCTTCATAAGCTATTCAATACTACAAATTTTTGTGAAGGTATTGCATAATAACTAGCCTTTGTTACTAACAACATGCTTCCATTTTTCAAGAATTTCAATTACATTTTAAGGTTAATTCATAAGCAAGGGCTTGAACAAGGGAAACCTCTTTTCTCCTAAATGTTTCCCATTTTCTATGTGTAGGTGGCAAGTGGTGTAGCTACATAGACATCCACAAGAAGGTCTAATAGAGATATATAGTTGACTTAAGTTTCATCATATTTTGTCTGCTATAAGTTTATTTGACTTTCCCTATACTTCCTACTTGGCTCCACTCTTAAATTTTCTCTATAATTTCCATTTTGGGCTGCAATTTAGACCATAGGTTGGTTGTTGTTCTAATTTTTTAGATTTTTTTACATAATTGGATTTGCAGTCTGTATCTGTCTACATGTTTAAATACTTCATTTTTCCTTCCAAACTTGCATTTCTCCTTCCTACTTTGCATATTCATCTTTCAAATCTATATAAAAGGAAATGTCGTGCATCCTCTTAATGTTTGAGCCTCTTCTAGCCTTGTGAATCAACCTTCCTTCCAATGTGATGAAAGAAGATAGGTGTGATCTCCCAATTTGTACACTTATCCTAGTGATTTCCCCCTGTATGTATCTCACCCAAGCAATTTTATTTCATTACATATTGTTGAACTTGAAGCATCTTACATGCCCTTCATTTCTGATTTGGATGCTTAGATATAGTTTGTATGCATATCTTGGTCATAATTTAGATGATTAGATTTTATGAGAATTCATTAGGTTATATGTGTAATTATGCATCAAATTTGTCATTCATACTAAGTATTTTTTTACATTAACTTAATAATATGCTTTCATGTTAGAGCTTATTTACATTATTACTTCTTTTTTTGCAATATTTCAACGAATAAACTATTAGTAATTTTCATTTTTTATAAATTTCATTCTTTCCTTGTTTGTGTATGAGTTTCAAGAGCTTGAGATCTACATATAACATCCCCATGAGAATAATTTAAAGACTTATGAGTTCCCTTAGAGGTGTATATCTCGAGTCTTCTAATGTAGTCCATGGGCATGTAAGTGATACCTCTATGCCTACCAATGAAATACCTAGCATTGTTGAAAATAACTCTTCTCATACTTCACATTATGAGGATGACTCAAACATAAGAGAGTCTCCTAGACAAGTATAAAATCTTGTTGATGATTTGGAAAATATTGAACATTGGATGGGTCAATAACATTACAATAGTGAAGCCATCCCCTTGATTGGAGGGTTGAGAAGGATTGTTCAAAATGATTAAATAGGTGTCTATTTATTGCATGGAATATTTGAAATCATTGATAGAAATCTCATGTATATAAAATATTGTGCTCAAGCTCTTAATATTCCAATCCTAATACAAATATTGACAATTCCATTCCTATTCGAACATCCTTACCTAATGTTCCTACCTATGCTCCACCTATCATCACTACATCTATTCAAAATATCAACCCTACACATGTTAGTCTTGGAGGAATTCCTACTCCTAACATACCTTCTCTTGCGAGTGTTCCATATATTTTCCAACCATTATCCATTCCTAATTACCATTTTTCATATTTTCATATTCCAATGATCCATCCATTCCCCATAATATTCCACATCCTTCATTGTCCAACATGTTAAATACCAACATATCCACAGAAGCGACGATTAACAACCAATCCCAAAGTATTTCATCTTTGAAACAACAACTTGCTTCCATCACCCATATTGCTAATCCATTATCCCATGACATCATTCATTCCATTATCCCTCAATACATTAAAATACCTACATTGGAGATATGCAATGGAAAAGGTGATCCCTCTACTCATGTTAAGACATTTAAAATCTTGTGTAGTGACTTATCTGATGATCATAGACTTATGGTTGAATTATTTACTAGTACATTTAGAGATAAGGCCTCACAATGGTTTTGTTCTTTTCCTCCTTATTCTAGTTATTCATTTAAAAAAATTTCTAATGCTTGCATTAAAAAATTTCAGAATAATATTGGTCGTCAATTTTATTTAACTAATTTGATTCATTTTATACAAGGTGTTAGGGAAAAAGTGACTGGTTTTATATGTAGATTCAAACATTTTCATGTTCAAATTTATTGTCCACTGCTTGATATGGATGTTCAACATATTTTCAATTATAATTTTCAAAAAGAAATTAGAGATAATTTATTACTCTTTGAGTTCACCTCTTTTACCCAATTGTGTGCAGTGCTTCATAATTGTTAGCTTCAAGTGAGCTATTTTGATTCATCCTCTGCAATGAATCTAGTTGATAAGAGTGGTGCCTCTTTGCAATCATCCCCAAGAATTCCAAAAATCCTACAAGTGTTTCATCAAGATCAATAATTATTCCAACAATATTCATGTACAACCAGTACCTACAACATTAGGTGTGGCTTCTTTGTCATCTATTTTCAAACCATCTCATAATTTTACAACTCTTTCTAAACTTTGCATAATGATATGTTGAAGTTTCTTAATGCTAATATTTTGAAACTTCCACATGTCAAATCTATTGACCCTTCCAAACCATTACCAACTTCCCATGATCCCAAAGCCTCTTACAAATACCATCATTACCCTGGCCATTATACTTATAATTATTATTATTTGAAGCATATTATCCAATACCTCATAGATTCCAATACCATAACTATTCAGGGTGTGAATGATAAAGGAAAAAATATGTTGCACCCCCTAAATATAAACTTGCAAAGCTATACTAATCCTTTGCCTTCACATCCTGCCAACACTGTCGAGAAAACCAATTCATTTCCTTCTTCTATCGATATTGTTGTACCTAGTGACCTATCCCTATAAATATTGATGTTACATGTAGTGTGACAAAAAATATTGTCAATATCATTGATAAATCCAAATATAAATCCAAACCCAATCCTAAACCTAAAATTTACATTACATTTTATCCTAAGGAGAGTATTAAGGCACCTAATTGTTCTCTTTACATTTCTGCAAAAAAGAGTGATAAGCCCTCTAAAGGAATATTTATTGATCCTACTTGTATGGATAATGATATAACTAAGGAAAATATCTTCATAAGGCAATTCCATCAAGACTCCTATGACAAATCATATGTGATGGCTGAGACTTTCAATGGTTTTATTTTTCCTACCCATGGTTCCATTACCCTTCTTTTTGAAGTTGGAAAGAAGTGCTTAGATTTCACCTTTGTTGTCATCCCAATTTACAATCAATTCCAAGTGAGACTTGGACTTCCTCAACTCAGTTCCATGAAATAAATTTCTTCTCCTATCCATAAATTCCTTAAGTTTCCCCATAATGGATAAATTATCATGATCAAACATAGTCTCTATTAGCCTTTAACGAGTTGTGGGAACTTTGACCTTGACTTCTCTTGGACTTGGAATCCTTATCACACCTATTCTTCCTATTTATGCTTCTGTTCCACCTCGTATATCATAAAAATATTCAGTATCCTCTATCTCATAACCTAGTACGATTATTTACATTCCTCCTACTAAGGAAGAAAATGAGACCATGATGATTAATTCTAAACTTTCCCAAATATCAAGAAAAACCAAACACAACCATTTTTCTCATGACCACCACTATTGATTCCATGATAGGGCTCATGATATTTCTTCACAAACCATTTACTCCCCTAAGAGACCTAAAGATTCTTTGATTCCCTTTGACCAATCCGTTCATAGCCCAAGGAAGGAGGTCAATCTCAAGAAAATTAAATTTTATTACACATGATAATGGTCCTTTTTATTGTTAAGGATCCTATTATGATTAATTTATATGATGGAGACACTCTTGATAATACTAATGATTAAAATGATGAAAACGATGTTGATCCTAATGATTATGATAATATGTATGAGGTTATTAAAATTATCATGAATTGTATTTCAGGTTTTCTAAAGCATTAACTCTCAATCCTTGTGAGAAGAAAAGTGATGTATCATTAGAGCATGGTCCTTGTTTGGAACTTGAAGTAGTTCCATCTACCTTTCTCAACATTTCTCCTCTCTCTTGTTGTACACCTTCCCTACATAATATTCAGAAAGAATGGTGGTATATAATACGTTTGAATAGTTCCTCTTATGAAATAGATTCTTTTGTGTGTTTTCTTGTTTGTAATATGCTTCCCCTATGATGTGTTAGTTTTTATATGTTATTGTTTTATATTTCTTTAGATGGCCATTGTTCCTCCATTGGCACAAGGTGATAAAAGAATAAACAAGTCATGGAATTTGTCTATTTCTATCTCAATTCTTCTATATGTCGTACATATGTTATGTGTTTCTACATTGTTGACCCAAAAATACTTGTTTATCTTATGTGTTTTTATTCCATTTTTCTTGTAGTTCTACTAAATTTGGGAGATGAGATCAATTCATTGGGATTATTCTTGACATACACAAGCTATCACATATGCACAATGACACTAGAGTTAGTAGATCCCTTTGTGCTCTTTTGTCATGTGTTTTGTTTCCCTTGATTCATCTTTGTCTGGGGGCATATCATAGTAAAAACATGATTATCTTTTGGATGCATTGATGCTACCTTAAAGTCATTTCTCCTATTAAGGTGTACACAATTGCTTCAACGTGGGGGAATAAACTCCACTCTATGTTATACATTATGAAAACACCACAAACCAAATTTTGTAGTCTCTTTTTTAGATTACTTAGCAAACTCGACCTTTTTCTTTGTAATCCCCTCTTAAAAAATTCCTTTAGACAATTATTTTGTTGAGAAAATCCTTTTGCACCATTCTCTTATTATATGTCTTTGGAGACAATGATTTTCTTGAGGCAATCCTTTTTTGCACCATTTATTTTAGTAGGATTTCCTTGTATCAACTCTCTCTCTCTCTCTCTCTCTCTCTCTCTCTCTCTCTCTCTNCCTCTCTCTCTCTCTCTCTCTCTCTCTCTCTCTCTCTCTCTCTCTCTCTCTCTCTCTCTCTCTCTACATGGACCATAGTAAGTTTAAACTTTCTATGATAGAATGATCATGTTTTTTATCTCTCTTAATGTGGATGTTATTTTTTCTTGGTTTTTATACTAGTAAGGACCTAAGTCACTTAGGGTCTTCATGTTTCCTTATCTCTTGTACCTTGATAAAAGTTATTTCCTATGCTTTGATCTACTTAACCATGAATATGTGTGTATCCTCATACTCCCACTAAAGTGAGGGCTAAATGTAGCATCATAAATTATACATACTACCTAAGGTATCCAATTACATGTTTACTTAGCACCCATTTTAGTTTATTCTCTCTCTTCCATGCATCATAGGACCTCTTCTATACATTTAATTAGTACATATTTAAAATATGATCCTTTTCTTAATCTAATTTGTATGAGAGCCCTTAATTATAGGTGTTCCCCTTTAATAATTTCATTTCATTCATCACCACTTACATACATAGGCCCTATTTTATTATGGGTGGTCTTTTGTATTTACTCCAATACCATACCTTGATTTCATATGCATTTTTGGAATCCCCATATCCAAATTTATCCCAAACTCAAATTTGAGCTTTTGATTGTCAATATAGAGCGAGTGGGTCAGTATAGGGAGAGTCAATTCACCTCATACTTAGGACTCACTTCATACTCCATAATTTGGGCCTAAATTTGAATTGGATAAATGTCTGGGGTTTTAATAAGGATCCTTAATCCTCGATGGCTTTATTAGAGTTTTGACCTCCAAAATAGCTAGGTAAGACCTGTATGCACCCTAAAATGGTCGCCTAGACTATGGGCCCTCATTTATCAATTTATCAGATTCCTGAATCAATGCTTGGCAACATTTTCAATTCAAATCTATTTCCTTGATCAAATCGTAATTAATTAAATTATTTCAATATTTCCTAACGTTTGATCATTTCATCAATTATCTTATTTAATTAAAATCTCTCTTAATTAAATAATATTATCTCATTTAATTAAAATATCCCTTTTAATTAAATTAAATAATTTTATTTAATTAAAAAAATAAATAAATAAATAAATAAATAAAATAAAAATAAAAACAAAAAAAGGAAAGAAAATCTCTCTTTTAATTAAATAAAACCCCAACTTAAATATCTCTTTTTTGAAAAAGGAAATAAATTAAATAAAAATAAATAAAGTTCCTTTTTCTACGCATCTTCCTAAGTGGTGGGATTTTTGCCTCTTAATCATAGCCTTTGATTTTTGCCTCTTAATCTCTACCGTCCATTGCTCTTTAAAAAGAAACCTATTCTTCTCATTTGGATAATCAATAATCAATAATCGATAATAAAAAAAGTGAAGATTTTATGCTAATGTTATGTTGTAGGTTTGGAGAGCAATTTTGGAGGAGATTTTGAGCACTTGAGCTTGGATATTGCAACTTCTCTCTTCTTGTCTTCTTCTTTCATGCCCCATGGCAACCCATTTAGATTAATTTTGCACTTGCATGTTAGATTAGATTCATGTTTCCTTTCATATATTAATCTTGCATTTGTATTTCCTTTCATAGAATAATCATGCATTGTTATCATATAGATTAATTTCCTTTCTTGCATTGTTATCATATAGAATAGCTTTCATTTGCATGCATACTTGATGATCATGGAGACTAGCATTCTTGCTCTTCCTCTTTGAATCTCTCATTTTATGTTGTACTTGCATGGGCACAAACTAGGTCAATCTAAGGGCCTCCATTACAAACCCTTGCACTCCATGAATACAGAGCTATGAGTTGCCATTCGAGACTTCATTCTTGAGTGATCTTGGATACAATGATTCATAGAAGTGTGACACATTTTTAGCACACATTTTTGGCGTCCACCATGGGGTATGATGCTCCTGATTTTCCTTCATTTTATTTAGATTTTTAGATTTTCTAATCTTTACATGGTTATTTTATTGAAGTTTTTCAAGCCTAACCCTTGTGCAGGATGAGTTGAAGACAAAACCTAGGGTTTTTTGAAAGATTTGATCATATCTCCCAAACGGCTTAGAGTTTTTGTCTGATTTTTTTTTCAAGTTGGCATTGGGTCAAAGGTGTCTCAATTTGAAAATCAAATTTATCAGATCATTTTTCTGCGATTTATAACTTTTTTATGATTTTTCATGAAAATTTGTTTCTGGTCACAAATTAGCGAATTGTTCAGAAAAATTTACATTTCTAGAAAGCTCTTGGAATTCTACAGGGGGTATGTTCTCTGTGTTTTTTGTTTTGATGACGAATAATAGCTTAAAATTTTGATCTTTAAAAACTGGTATGTTTTGATAAATAGGGTCCCTAGGGCACAAATCATAAAATATTGCTAAAAAAATTACATTTTTGGAAAGCTCTCTATTTTTTAATAGGGGTCTCTTTTCTACATTTAGGTTTTGGAATCCGAATTCATGTCATATAGGTCCAATTTTGTTGACTAGGTCAAAAATCAAAATTAGAAAAGGGCATTTAATGATTAGATTGCACTTATTTTTCACATGGTTCAATGCATGATGTGAGTTGTCATTTAGATTATTTGCTGGTTATTATTGCTCCTAACAATTTATTTTCAGATCTAACCCTAGAGTTTTCATAAGTTGAATATACATTGCATATCTTGTTTGCTTGTTTGCTTGCCTTGCTTGTTGGAGAGTTTGTGGCTTGCTTTCGCGGAAAAGCTCGCGGAAAAGCTCAACAAAAAAAAACAATAAGGTAAAATCTACTAATCATGTTGCTTTAGACTTGAGATATTTTGTTGCATCTCTATAAAATTTGGGTTTTGGAAATAAAAATGAACCTCTCATGTGTTTAGCTTGAGTGTTTCTTGCTTTCATAGATCACATTTCCAATTTTTGCTCTAAAGGAATGAACCTAGATTTGCTTTCTTTCATATATGTTTCACATAGTAATTAGGCCCTATGAACACTATTTGTGGTGATCTTGATAGAGTGGGTTTCATTCTCTTGTCTTACATGCGAAGCTCTTCTTGATGATAGGTCCCCTTGTAGGTAGGGAAGGATTTGTTATTATCTCACTTGGTTTGGTCTTCAACTTTTGACGGTACTTTCCCTCTTGAGATTGGTGGTCATTGTTGTTGATATACGAACCTTGGGTGAGGTGATTTCAAATTAGTGGGTCAATTAATCTTTCTTTCTATGTCTGGGTGAGGTGAAGAGGCTACATGATTGTGCTCTTTTCCCTTTTGGGAGAATCAGAAACTTGGAGCCCTTGAATCTGAACCAAATCCCCATGTGGTTCATATTGTGAGTCTTCCTTGTTAGAGAGGGTTAAACGTAGTGGAAACTCCCTTTATTGGGTAAACAACGTGGATGAAAACTCCAGCGGTAATAGCCATTTCTACCATGGTAGCAACAACCACTATATAAATGTCCTTGTGGAAGAAATCTCCATAGGTGTGGTCTCTTGTTGGGTTGTCACATCTCCTCAGTAGCTCCTGATTGATTAAATTCTTAGACTGTGTCAAAACCTCGATGCACCGGGATTGGTTTTCACCCACTTGAGATTGCAAAATTTGCAGAGTTAACCATTACTACAAACCATAGTGCAACCAAATTTTTCTTTTCTAGGACTATGTGCGTGATTGCAAAACATTTTGAGAACATACACAAGTAGAATATTTAGGGAGTAGAATACTAAGACACTATTCTTGTTCATGTGTAAGGTTGCTTTGCCCCTTGCTCATTGTTTGAAGACAATTGTTTGCTTGAACTCCCAGATTGTTGTCTTACATGCCTGATTAATGATAAAAATCTATTAATGCATCTAGTTGGTCAATTAAAATGAACAAATCTGAGTTCCTGAGTGATAAAAAATTCAATAGATCTCCCCAAAAGTGCTATGACGTGTTGCTCAACATCCATTGAATGTAAATGGTATCAAGTTGCACAAAATGATTCTTGGTCTTCTTTCTTCCACATCTACCATGTCTTCCTAGTCTCCCACTTCCATCCTTTCTCTTCTTCCTTCACGCTTCTTCCTCTTCTTCCTAAGCTCTTCACATATTCCTGTTTCTTTTCCTCTTATTATCTAGTCTACCTTCCTCTATTCATCTCTTTTGTCACTCCCGTGCTTGGTTCCTCCTCTTCCAGATCCATGAATTTCAACTATCTTGTTATGGATCCTCTCTTGAGAATAGATGATCTCAAACTCATTTCTCAATTCGAAGAGTGGTATTCCTCCAAAAATCGTATGGGTTATAAAATTATGACAAAAATAGAAAAAAAAATGATTGAATCAGACGCCTTTGCTAGGATCATACACATGATCTTGTCACAACCTCCTTCTTCCAAACATCTTTCATCTTCTGAGTCTTCTCATCTTTCCTCATCATCCAAGCCTTCTTCCTCCACTAGGTCTTCACTTTCCTCTTCTCCACGATCTCGTTCTTCTTCTACTTCTCCCAAGAGTCATACTTCTCTTTTCAAGACATACCATGATGAGCAATGTGACAATCCTTGTGATACCTCTTCCATGAAGAGTGACATGCTCATTTTTTATGACTATGATGATGGACAATATAGTGATACCTATGACACCTCTATTCCTAAGAATCCTCCTAGTCATGTGCTTGTTCTTACTGGTAATGGTTTGTCACATTGGATAGATTGTGAT
Organism: Thuja plicata; assembly: GCA_018584345.1. NCBI lineage: Eukaryota > Viridiplantae > Streptophyta > Pinopsida > Cupressales > Cupressaceae > Thuja > Thuja plicata. The sequence goes on along the minus strand of MU228495.1, from coordinate 679,412 downwards.
GGTGATCCATATGACTCTGATTTTGAAAGAGACTTTGATAATTTTTGTGAACAATACCTAGATGATACATTTACTTCTATTGAGGAAGAGAAATCTTTCCGCACTGATTATAAATGTAAATGCTATAAGAATCTCTCCTCTAAGAGTTCTCATGCTGAAAATAAATATTACACTCTAGAGAAAGATCATGCTAATAATGAACCTTTTCTTTGTGATTATTCCCTTCCATCCTCTACTTCCTCTAGTACCCATACATCTCCTAAAGTTTCGAAGATTTTAAAATCTTTCACAAATCCTTCATCCAACAAAGGTCCTAAAGCTTTTCATGTGATTTCCTATAGTTTTCCTCAAGGGCCACCTCTTAAATAAAATCAAGCTAACCTTCACTTGGTTGCAAATAATTTCAATAATGCTAAACCTAAAGAGCCTAAGCCTTTATATGCTAGCATGCCTACTTCAGCTAATCCTTCCCCATCTCTTCCCAAGTCTCCCATACAATTCCAACATGCTTCCTTATCCTTAGAAGTGGCTCCATGTCAAGAGGACTCTAAAAATGATAAAGAAAATAACATAAAGAAAGGTCAAGATCAAGAAACCTCCATGTCATCCAATCCTTTTCATGATGTCTCTTATCCCTTTCATGGTTCTTTTGATCCCGCACACCCTTTCTCATTCATTCCACCATGTCTTAAGTATTCTCCTAAGCAAGATCAAGTTACTACTTACACCATTGAGCTTATTGAAAATCAAAATAAACTTACCCTACTTATGCTTTCCAAAGATGATACTTCCATTAAGGTTATTAAAAATGGTGTTGTTACTTCCAATATTAAGCCTATTAAAAATCAAGAGGAAAATTATGCAATTATGCTATCCAAAAATCCTTGTCAAGATCAAAGTCTTCCATCTTCTTGCTCCACCTTTCCATGTTTTCTTCCACTTTCTACTCTTCCTCAGCCTTTTCGAGATTCAAAAAATCCTATCAAAGAAGGTGCTCCTACTCAAGATATTCATGATCCTATTGAAAATCCTAATGCTCACTCAAAAGATGTTGATGTCCTTGGTTTTCATATACATGCTGATGAACTTATTTATTATCCTTTTGCATCTTCCACATCCATCCTTGGACCTCCTCCACCAATACTAAGGGCTTCACATTTTCCTTCCATCTTGGGTCCTTATGTCCCTTCACTTTCCCTGCCTAACCCTCCTAATTTGTCATCCATCTTGGGTCCTTATGTCCCTCCATCTCCTATCTTTCCTCAAGATCAACATAGATGCATACCCTTGAATCCTTTTCATCCATCCACCCATCTAAACCAGCCATATTATTTTTCTCCCTCCACAAGTCCCAAGTCTTTTGGAAGAAACTTGAATGTTAAAAACAAGAAAAAGAAGCAATACAAGAATCCATCTAAAAAAGAAGATCACCATGTCTCCTCTAATTGACATGGGTGCATAAAGTCAAAAGAGATATCTAAGAAGAAAACTACAAGACAAGTATGGGTTCCAAAATCCATCATTGAAGATATCCTCTCTAAATCATCAAAAATAAATGAAAATCCTACGACTATATGGATTCAAAAGTCTCTCTTGAAAGAGTCTCATGTTGAGCAACAAGTAAATTTGACATTCAAGCTTCCAAAGGCTTTGACTTCATCTTCTTCCAAAAACATTTTTTCATTCCATGAGCCTAAACCGCAACCTCTTTTATCCATTCACCATATTCCTTCACGTGTTCCTTTATTCACATTTCCTCCATCCTCTTGCCACCCTTCAAGGTGTGTATTGACGTTGATCTTGCATTCCTTTCCATCTACCCTTTCACAATCCTTCCATTCACTATCCTTCTACCTTCTATCCTTTTTCCTCATTTGTCTATTCCTCCTATCTCAACCTCACTCGCTTTGCATAAAACCTTATCCTCCATTTTTCTCTTTCATCTTCCTTTCCCTATCAACCTCTTTGATCATATCATTTTGAATCCTTGGCATATCATGGTTTATCCTTTCAAGGAGTATTATCTAAAAAGCTTGCCTTCTTCCAAAAAAGAGAAAAAAAATTAAAGAGAAATAATTTCGTCCTATGGCAAAAACCACTCCCTTGTGGCACCTTGGATAGGTACCATGATGAAAACCTGGCAATCAGGAATCATGTATAGTTCTTCTACATATTTCATCCATTCCGTATTCTCTCTTTGATCTTGACAATGTTGACCTATACACAAACATTTGGGATATCTTGTGAGCTATCTTACGATGATCTTGCTTTCATTCCTTTCAAGTTTTCATCTCTATCTTCCTCCATTCATTTTCTCCTATCACCATCATTTTCCCCTTTGGTCTTATGAAGCCTCTTGACATGTCTACTCCTTTGGACTGCATCCTTTCCTGCTCATGCATTACACTTTTGTGACTTATCCTATGTTGGCCTTTCATTTCTTGTCCAAATGTGCTTTACATGATGTTTCTTTTTCCCTAGCTTGGGTACTCTTGAGGAGTTTGCCTTTGAGGATTTCTTCCCTTAATTCTCTTTCATTCTCCTGTCTTCCATCTCTTCCACTAGCCTGCTAATCCTTCCTGTCCTCCACCTTGCTAAACATTGGGATTGCACAATGTGATCTTTCTTAGGAGTTTGATGCCCATTCTGTCTGGGGGCATCCTTTGTACATAATTATTGATCCTGAAAAATTCCAAAAAAATGATATATTGTCAAAAATTCTAAAAATTAGGAAATGTTTTGAAAAAATAATCATCTTAGTGAAAACCTAGCAATAGGCGCTTTGATGTATCTCAAAAAAATTATATATTCCAAAAATAAAATTAAAAATTAAAAATTTAAAAATTCAAAAAAATAGAAAAAGTGTCTTTGAGAAAACCTAGAAACAGGCGCCTTGGTAGCAAAAATTCCAAAAAATTATAAAAAGTCCTAAAAAATAGAAGAAAAAAATGAAAAAATGAAAAAATTGTAATAAAATCCAAGTGGTGAAAACCTGGAAACGGGCACTACTTGAGGCCTTTGCACCCCTATTTCTTAGCGCGTGTCCTCGGTACTTAGCCTTTCTCCATCATGCCTTGTCCTTTTTGCCTTGGTCTAGAATTGGTCTTTATCTTTGTCTAGGGGGCATAACTGTGTTAGCTTTGGTCTCTTGGGTGCGTTAGTCTTTAGGACATCCCACAAATGGTGTTTTTCAACACCACCCTAACTATATTTTTTAATACAACCCTTGACATCGAGTGTTTTTCAACACTTATCAGTTTGGTCTTACCCATTTTTATCATGTGATCTTACCTGCTTGCGAGCATTCAATCGTTATCCTTGGAAGTCAGTATCAGTTAATATAATTAAATTTTTAAACGCAACACTTAATGCTTGAGCTATGTCATGATCTTTTCTTTGTGTGCTGACTGTTATTGATTTTCCTTGAGTGTCTTTGTCTAATAAGTCTCTTTGGGATCTATAGCTAGAGGACATGGGGCATGGAACATGTTTTTATTTGCTTCCTGCTTTATGCTTAAATGTTTTTGCACAACCATTCTACTGGTCATCCGAGCCTCTATGCCTTGATGCGAGTGTGGTTTTGCTACATTAAATTGGGTAAGCTAACATCACAGTCATGTTGACCTTTATGTCTTTAATGCTTATGTTAGAATCTTTCCACATTCCAATCCAATATAAATCACATTCATATCTTCATAGTTGCACTTGTGACTAGTGATGATTGTGTGATTTTCCGATGTCTGTTAATAATGGCCCAATGATGAAAATAAGTTCCTTAACATTCTCTAATGAATGATGAACACAAAGTCCTATGTTATAGTTGCTCTATTGCAAGTACACCTTTGCATTTTCATGTAGCTTGCATTGTTAGACTTCATGTTAATTTGCATTTTTAGGCTGCATTATGATTTTGAGAGGGCTTCCTTCATCTTTCTCGTGGACTTTAAATCAACTGTGATCACATTCTGATCTTCATTTCCTTATCTTCTTTCGTGATCTCAATCAAAATTTTCTATCTTAAACAGTTGATTACTTTTGGGTCATTCTCTCTCTTAAAGTAAATTCTCTTTCTTCTCTCCATTTTTTTCCACCTCTTCCAAACTTCTATCTTCCATTCACTTTCACCCCACTTCTTTTCTTCTAATTCAACCCTGGGGCATAATCTTTCATGCTTGATGATCTACCTTGGTTCTTTGATCCTTATATCTTTCATCTTACATAAAGAACCTTATCTTTAGTTCAATTTGATCAAATTTATCAATTTGTTGTTTCTCCTCTATCTCATTTCGATTTCGATCACGAGGGGGAAGTACCTATCAAACTTCAATCCTTGATTTAGCTTTATCAATCCTATCAAGCACTCCACTTGGGGCAATCTGGCCTGAGATTCTTATCTTGGACATGTCAATTACCTATTTACAGGGGTGTTGACCTTTTCTTTTTCAAACAACTTATCTGTGTCTTGATGTGTTCCCATAAAGATCACACGTCTGGGTTATTTTGTGATCCCAAATCGATCTCACACTTCAACTGCATTCTTTGACTACATGTGTTCCCATAAAGATCACACAGTATTCAAAGAGGGGCAAATGTATGCACCATAAATGGTTGTCTGGACTATGGGCCCCCATTTATCAATTTATCAATTTATCAAATTCCTGAATCAATGCTTTGCAACATTTTCAATTCAAATCCATTTCCTTGATCAAATCGTAATTAATTCTATTATTTTAATATTTCCTAAGGTTTGATCATTTCATCAATTTTCTTATCTGATTAAAAGAAAACAATTCCTTTTTATTAAATAAAATAATCTTATTTAATTAAAGTTCCTTTTTAATTAAATAATCTTATCTTATTTAATTAAAATCTCTCTTGATTAAATAATATTATCTCATTTAATTAAAATATCCCTTTTAATTAAATTAAATAATCTTATTTAATTAAAATAAAATCCCTCTTTTAATTAAATAAAACCCCCACTTAAATCTCTCTTTGTTGAAAA